>JAXGGA010005632.1:0-76552 GCA_038373865.1 Uloborus plumipes
TAAGTTGTATTTTTGCAACAAGGGACAAGATAATACTTATAACTACCCTTTTTAGTCTCTGCCATGCTCTAACTTTTATAAATAGGTAGTATTTATCAAAAGTAGGGAATCACAACTCTAAAACGCAAGCCGAATCGGTCTTCTACTAGCGATTGGCGCGGCACCGCTGTGCATTGTGACGTCACATCAGCGGCCATCTTGATTGCAGTGTTTTCCCGCGAAATTTTTAAAGCCAACTTTAAATATTAATATCTTTTCTCACGGAGATCGTATAATTTAAACATAGGTATCGTTTTTCACGTCTTTTTCTGCTCTACAGTTTGGAACTAAGAACGTAAAACGTGCAAAGAGCTCAAAATGAGCAGTTTGCACTTGTGAGGAATATGCAATATTTAAGGTGATTTCGATGAATTATGACTCACTATTTCCGAAAATATGCTTTTCCATGCAAAAAAAGCTTTGTGTTAATTAATATTCAATTTTAAAGTGAGAGAAAATTGACGAAAAGTCACGTGACGCGAAAACGCAACGTGATTGGCCTGACGTCACTGTGCCCTTTGCTACTTTGTTTACGTTATCGCTACGGTAGTATGCAGGCGAAAGCAATTTTCGGTGTTTTTGTCAGGTTCAATAATGTTCTTCAAATTTCTAATATAGCTTTTTATTGTGTTTAATAAATGCTGTGTCCCTTCTAGATTATAATAGACAGTCATGAGTGCCAAATATTGTGTCTTCGGCAGATGTGAGATTGTTTACTTCGCTCAGTGCCGGTTCTACAATTTTTCTTAGCCGTTGCAAAACGTAGAAATGCCCATTTTCCATCAAGTTTTTAATGGATTTCCTACACAAAAAAGAATGTTCAACTACTGAAGCGGAAAAAAAGTATTTTCGTTACATTTTTACATCTGCAGCCTCAGTGGAATGTGAGCATTATATTGAAGGAGTTTAAATTAGTACGTTCGAACATTTTTCTCGTTTATAATTTTAAATTGGGAATACACTCATGGTTTTTACTGTAAAGCTATGCTATAACTTGTTTCAATGATTTTATTGAATTACTTAAAAATAAAATAAAGTACATATCTACTGTGCATGGTTATTTTCTAGCTGAAAACTTCGCTATCATTATTAGACTCTCTTGGTTTTTCTGATATGAAAAATATGACCTTTGGTGGTCAAAACCAACAGAATGTTAATTGAATTTGACATTGACTTCCTTTTATCTTTATCATGAACAAGGAGTGAATGTTTAATAATTAAGGTATCCGAATACCTTCGGAGGGTTTTTTTTTAATATTTTTAAAATCATGAATTTTTTTTGCAATATTTGTTAAATTATAATCAAAAGGTAACAATAAGACAGAAAAAAAAATTAATTTCATTTTTTTTTAATATAATGCTAGAAATATGGGTAAAAAACAGCAAAAATAAGCATTTTCGCAAAACGTCACAACTCAACTTTAACTCAAGATATTTTTGTTTTGTAAATTTTACTGTCATTATTAAACTCCTTTCCAGGGACTGTACTACTCTCATGCTTGTAGTTAAAGTATTTCATAAAATGTACAAGGTCCATCTCTACGAAAGCTAAAATCACTAAAAATTTATTACGAATCCTATGTTTTAGCTACAATAATTAAAAAAGAATTACATCTACAGTTATGAGTGTAGCACAATCCCTTTATCAAACATGTCAAAGCATATATTCAAAATTTTATGAACTTTGATAGATAATTTTTGATGTTATGAGGTTTTGCGGTAACATAGAACACTAAAAAGTCGATTTTGAGAAAACGCTAAAAACAAGTTTTGACTTGATGTCTCACCCATAACTAATGCATTTAGAGTTGTGAGTGCTGTTCAGTCCTTTTATTACACATTGCAAAGCATGTATGAAAAATTTTATGGACTTTCATCCATAATGTTTAATGTTATGAGGTTTTGTGATAATATGAAATACTAAAAGTTTGATTACGAGAAAACACTTAAAATTTTTTACTTGATATCTTACCAATAACTAATACATCTAGAGTTATAAGTGCAATTGAATACTTTTATTATTCCTTGCAAAGCATATGTACATCATTTTATGGCCTTTGAAGCATAATTTTTAATGTTAGGGATGTAACATTAACATAAAACATTAAAAATTTGATTTCGAGAATACGCTCAAAACACATTTAGATTTCATGTATTATCCAAAACCAGTATACTTAGAGTTATGAGTGTAATTCAGTCCCTTTATTATACATGGCAAAGCATATGTACACGATTTTATGGATTTTGATCCATGATTTTTAATGTTATGCGGTTTGGCATAAACGTTATAACACAATAAATGTTTTCGAGAAAAAGCTTAAAATAAATTTTATCTTCATAACTAATAGATCTAGTTTTCAGTGTAATTAAATCTGTTTATTAGATATAACAAAGCAATTATAGAACAATTTAGGCTTTCAAACTGAAATTTTTGATGTCAACTGATGTTTTTATTGAACATAAAATACTAAAAACTTGCTTTTTTTTGAATGCAAAAAAACAAATCTAAATTTTATATCTTCACAACATACAAAACCTGTCTTGCAAAAATTATTTTTTTGTATTTACAAAACATAGAACACATATTTTCTATTATGAGTGTTTAATTTGTTTAAAATTTTAATATGCTCCTGATTCATACACTGTATTTGTTGCCTTTTTTTTCCTAATAGCTCTTAAAATTTTTCTTCTTCTTTTTGCAATTGGGGTTTCGTGACGGTCTGCATCGGAAATTCGTAGTTTATCCAGCATTTGGTATCCTTTCTGTGTGAAAAAGCCAATGTCTTGAACATTCAACTTGTGTAGTACTTTTACACATCCTTTGCTAAATCCGTCATTGTACTGAAGTGTAGCATCATATGCACCTAACTTTACTGTGCTCAAAGAAACAAATACCTCCTTTGGTATTCTCTGCCAAATTATTGCATTCAAGCTTTCATTTGCATTTTGGGTTTTACCGTGAAGGCATTTTTCTAAAAGTTCCCTAGCACATAGTTTCATATATACAGGCTTGACAATATTAAGCACATTTTTAGGCAATCCATTGTATTTTTCTCGAATCGGAACTTTTTGGGCTAAAGCCCTCTGATAAAAACACCAGCTATCTTTACCAAGAGGGCACTGACCATGCATAGGTTTTCTTGTACTTGAGGCACAGTGAAATAGTGCAGCAATGGCATTTTGCTGCATGCTCTCCAAATTCCCCACATTGGCCCGAATTGCAATCCCGTAATAGTTCTGTAGCCGGTCTATGAACACGTCTGTCAGTTTCCCTCTTCCAGACAGACCCTTGGTTTTTGCTTTTAGTTTTCTTAATCGCGTGCCTACTCGTTTCTGAATATGTCCGATGCATTCTAATTTGGTCACGCTGTCTTTTCCATATGCATTTTGTACGCAGGAATAAGCTTTTGAGTCCCCGTCGCCGTAATACTTCACGTATTTTAACTTTCTAGTGAGCAAAGATCTCGAAAATATTCTTTTTGCACCGACAACTTCCATTTTGCCGGCACTTCCAACAAAATTTGCATGGCATAAATGATCTGCTTTCTCAGAAATGAATACATTGTTCTTTTCCATAGTATGTAGTTTCTTACAGATCATACAGTAAGAGGACATGACTTCGAGGTCGACCACTTTCCCCGTGTCCACCGAAATGGCAGATACACAACCATTTAGAGATGTAAAACCTCGACGTTGCCAAGTTCCATCCACAGAAACTCCACATTCATTGTTGCCCGTTTTATTGACGACTTCTTCAGCCGCTTCTTTCATTGAATGTTCTGCAACCTCAGACACAGCTTTCAACAGCTTACCTTCTTGATTTTTATAGGCAGCTTTGGACAGGCATGGCAAATTTAAAGTAGCACACAGTTTATTAGCAGCAGAAAATCCTTTTCCGATCTGCCTCATTCCATAGACAAATCTTGCATTTACTTCTGCTTCATTGATAGTTTTATTAGAAGATGCAAAGCTTTTAATAAAGTCACAAGATTTGCATTGTAAATTCAGGTGCGAACACAATCCATATATCGAATCTTCAGTGATGGATAAACTACCTTCAGATCGGCACTTTGGACATCCAAGTTCTTTAAATATATCCATTAGAATATTCATGTCAAAAATTCTATTACCAGTTACACTGGTGTTTTCATCAAGTTCTGAGGGATCAGATGTTCCCAACTTTGACGCACTAACTGTAACAGTTGGTGAATTCTCATTATTGGGAAGAATGTTTTCCGATTTTTTTGTAAATCTATTGCCGTGAAACTTCTTTTTCCTCCTTCTTGCAATACTCTTTCCCATTTTTAAAAGAAAAAACAAGCACTTTACTTAGTTTTAAACTGTTAAAACTGTCAAAAAAGATCGCAAAGAAATAAGGTGAACAGAGCTAATTGTAAACAAAATAGACTGCAACGATGCCAAACGTTTTGCACAAAACTTATGATGCCAAATTAAATAATAAATTCTTTATCCTTTTTTAATTAAATTTAAGTTAAAAATAGTTTTAAAAATCCGTTTTAACGCTCATATTTAAGCAAATTAAAACGTAAACAAACATTTCAGCAAGCTTCCGGTGAACAGAAGGCTACTTCCGGTTTGCGAATTCTGAAACATAGTAACATTTAAAGGGCTATAACTCCAGTTCCAAGGACAGTAGAAACAAAATTCAACCAGATTTGGAAAGATAAAGAATTGGTGTTTAATATTTTGCTAAAATTGAAAAAACAATATTTTGGTCGAAAATCGATCTCGAAAGGTAGTCGGATACCTTAATTGCATTTTCTGATTTGCCCAATAATTACCATTCTTTCATTAGTGTATTATGTAACATTAAAGTAAATGAAAATAAAAGGCAGCTCTCTCTTTGGAAATGAAAAGTTTAGAGCTGAAAAATAGTCGTTTGGAAAAGAAATCTAACTCATAATTATAAGGTATAAAATTGTAAAGCTTCATTAAATTGCTTCCATGGTTCTACTGTGTGCACAGTATAATCCAATAAAAACCTTGGTTGATCTAAAATCAGTGGAATGCTAACTAAACTCGATATTGATTTCCTGTGTACTGAGTTATAAATCAAATAACTACTGCTTAATTTTTAATACTTAATTACATTAGCTTCATAATTGTCATACTTTAATTTTCCATTGCATTATGCAGCATCCAAGTAAATAAATAAAAAAAATTGCATGTCGTAATTTTCAATTCAATCTTTTTTTTTTTTTTTGTGTAAAACAAAAATAGACAAATAAAATACAGAGATCTTTGTGGAAATGAAAAACTAAGAAATAAAGCATAGTAATTTGGAAAACAATTTCCAACACATAATTCCAAACTACAAGAATGTAAAGCTTAATTTCTACCTGCCAAAGTTCTGTTACTTAATCAACATGATCCAATAAAAACCTTATTAACTGGATTAAAATCTACTTCCTGTTTTTTTTGTCATTGATCATGAAGTTAACATTTAATAATTGATTTAATTACTTGCTTAATGATTACCTCTATTAAAGCCCTCATTGTGCAGCATTTCAATATAAAAATAAATAAATAAATAAAATTTTAAACTAAAGGACAAATGACTCTTTTTTTTGGGGGGGGGGGGGATTGAAGCAGTGAAGAAAATACTGTAAAATAACTTAGTCTCGCAAGCTGTAATTTTCGTGGAAACTGAGAAATCGGCGATTTCGCAAGCGGAAAATTTCGCGAATTTTAAATTAACAAAACCGAAACCTGAGAAAAAAAAATCTCGAGGCTAAAACTTTCGCGATAAGGGCCTGCTGAAGAAAAAAGGAGCTTTTATAGTAAAAATGAAAATAGTGATGTGAAAAACCAACTACACCATGCAATACAAGGTACAGATAAATTGCCCTCTATGGTTATTATAGTTAATAGATATAATTTGTTTAAAATTGGGTGATAAAAGTCTATTAAATAATGAACTGGATTAACTATTAATTTTTTATCTTTGTTATGAAATCAGAAACTAATATTTAATAATTATTATCCTATCAATTAGTATAAAAACTAGTTCAATTTTGATATTTTTACTGCTAAAGATGTTCCTATTATTCTCACACGGCGAAAAAGCTAAATTATTTCTTAATATTTAACATTGAAATTAGAAATAACTTATTTACTTGCCGAAAAGTGATCCTCACAGCACCAATGAGAGTTTTTGTTGGATAGTTTATTGTTCTTTTTCTCATCCGTTCTCATTGCATTTATCCATGCTTTTCGTTTGGCAGGATCTTTTAGAACACTAAAAAATAGCTTGTCAGACGTATTATAAGTTGTATTTTTGCAACAAGGGACAAGATAATACTTATAACTACCCTTTTTAGTCTCTGCCATGCTCTAACTTTTATAAATAGGTAGTATTTATCAAAAGTAGGGAATCACAACTCTAAAACGCAAGCCGAATCGGTCTTCTACTAGCGATTGGCGCGGCACCGCTGTGCATTGTGACGTCACATCAGCGGCCATCTTGATTGCAGTGTTTTCCCGCGAAATTTTTAAAGCCAACTTTAAATATTAATATCTTTTCTCACGGAGATCGTATAATTTAAACATAGGTATCGTTTTTCACGTCTTTTTCTGCTCTACAGTTTGGAACTAAGAACGTAAAACGTGCAAAGAGCTCAAAATGAGCAGTTTGCACTTGTGAGGAATATGCAATATTTAAGGTGATTTCGATGAATTATGACTCACTATTTCCGAAAATATGCTTTTCCATGCAAAAAAAGCTTTGTGTTAATTAATATTCAATTTTAAAGTGAGAGAAAATTGACGAAAAGTCACGTGACGCGAAAACGCAACGTGATTGGCCTGACGTCACTGTGCCCTTTGCTACTTTGTTTACGTTATCGCTACGGTAGTATGCAGGCGAAAGCAATTTTCGGTGTTTTTGTCAGGTTCAATAATGTTCTTCAAATTTCTAATATAGCTTTTTATTGTGTTTAATAAATGCTGTGTCCCTTCTAGATTATAATAGACAGTCATGAGTGCCAAATATTGTGTCTTCGGCAGATGTGAGATTGTTTACTTCGCTCAGTGCCGGTTCTACAATTTTTCTTAGCCGTTGCAAAACGTAGAAATGCCCATTTTCCATCAAGTTTTTAATGGATTTCCTACACAAAAAAGAATGTTCAACTACTGAAGCGGAAAAAAAGTATTTTCGTTACATTTTTACATCTGCAGCCTCAGTGGAATGTGAGCATTATATTGAAGGAGTTTAAATTAGTACGTTCGAACATTTTTCTCGTTTATAATTTTAAATTGGGAATACACTCATGGTTTTTACTGTAAAGCTATGCTATAACTTGTTTCAATGATTTTATTGAATTACTTAAAAATAAAATAAAGTACATATCTACTGTGCATGGTTATTTTCTAGCTGAAAACTTCGCTATCATTATTAGACTCTCTTGGTTTTTCTGATATGAAAAATATGACCTTTGGTGGTCAAAACCAACAGAATGTTAATTGAATTTGACATTGACTTCCTTTTATCTTTATCATGAACAAGGAGTGAATGTTTAATAATTAATTGCATTTTCTGATTTGCCCAATAATTACCATTCTTTCATTAGTGTATTATGTAACATTAAAGTAAATGAAAATAAAAGGCAGCTCTCTCTTTGGAAATGAAAAGTTTAGAGCTGAAAAATAGTCGTTTGGAAAAGAAATCTAACTCATAATTATAAGGTATAAAATTGTAAAGCTTCATTAAATTGCTTCCATGGTTCTACTGTGTGCACAGTATAATCCAATAAAAACCTTGGTTGATCTAAAATCAGTGGAATGCTAACTAAACTCGATATTGATTTCCTGTGTACTGAGTTATAAATCAAATAACTACTGCTTAATTTTTAATACTTAATTACATTAGCTTCATAATTGTCATACTTTAATTTTCCATTGCATTATGCAGCATCCAAGTAAATAAATAAAAAAAATTGCATGTCGTAATTTTCAATTCAATCTTTTTTTTTTTTTTGTGTAAAACAAAAATAGACAAATAAAATACAGAGATCTTTGTGGAAATGAAAAACTAAGAAATAAAGCATAGTAATTTGGAAAACAATTTCCAACACATAATTCCAAACTACAAGAATGTAAAGCTTAATTTCTACCTGCCAAAGTTCTGTTACTTAATCAACATGATCCAATAAAAACCTTATTAACTGGATTAAAATCTACTTCCTGTTTTTTTTTGTCATTGATCATGAAGTTAACATTTAATAATTGATTTAATTACTTGCTTAATGATTACCTCTATTAAAGCCCTCATTGTGCAGCATTTCAATATAAAAATAAATAAATAAATAAAATTTTAAACTAAAGGACAAATGACTCTTTTTTTTGGGGGGGGGGGGGGATTGAAGCAGTGAAGAAAATACTGTAAAATAACTTAGTCTCGCAAGCTGTAATTTTCGTGGAAACTGAGAAATCGGCGATTTCGCAAGCGGAAAATTTCGCGAATTTTAAATTAACAAAACCGAAACCTGAGAAAAAAAAATCTCGAGGCTAAAACTTTCGCGATAAGGGCCTGCTGAAGAAAAAAGGAGCTTTTATAGTAAAAATGAAAATAGTGATGTGAAAAACCAACTACACCATGCAATACAAGGTACAGATAAATTGCCCTCTATGGTTATTATAGTTAATAGATATAATTTGTTTAAAATTGGGTGATAAAAGTCTATTAAATAATGAACTGGATTAACTATTAATTTTTTATCTTTGTTATGAAATCAGAAACTAATATTTAATAATTATTATCCTATCAATTAGTATAAAAACTAGTTCAATTTTGATATTTTTACTGCTAAAGATGTTCCTATTATTCTCACACGGCGAAAAAGCTAAATTATTTCTTAATATTTAACATTGAAATTAGAAATAACTTATTTACTTGCCGAAAAGTGATCCTCACAGCACCAATGAGAGTTTTTGTTGGATAGTTTATTGTTCTTTTTCTCATCCGTTCTCATTGCATTTATCCATGCTTTTCGTTTGGCAGGATCTTTTAGAACACTAAAAAATAGCTTGTCAGACGTATTATAAGTTGTATTTTTGCAACAAGGGACAAGATAATACTTATAACTACCCTTTTTAGTCTCTGCCATGCTCTAACTTTTATAAATAGGTAGTATTTATCAAAAGTAGGGAATCACAACTCTAAAACGCAAGCCGAATCGGTCTTCTACTAGCGATTGGCGCGGCACCGCTGTGCATTGTGACGTCACATCAGCGGCCATCTTGATTGCAGTGTTTTCCCGCGAAATTTTTAAAGCCAACTTTAAATATTAATATCTTTTCTCACGGAGATCGTATAATTTAAACATAGGTATCGTTTTTCACGTCTTTTTCTGCTCTACAGTTTGGAACTAAGAACGTAAAACGTGCAAAGAGCTCAAAATGAGCAGTTTGCACTTGTGAGGAATATGCAATATTTAAGGTGATTTCGATGAATTATGACTCACTATTTCCGAAAATATGCTTTTCCATGCAAAAAAAGCTTTGTGTTAATTAATATTCAATTTTAAAGTGAGAGAAAATTGACGAAAAGTCACGTGACGCGAAAACGCAACGTGATTGGCCTGACGTCACTGTGCCCTTTGCTACTTTGTTTACGTTATCGCTACGGTAGTATGCAGGCGAAAGCAATTTTCGGTGTTTTTGTCAGGTTCAATAATGTTCTTCAAATTTCTAATATAGCTTTTTATTGTGTTTAATAAATGCTGTGTCCCTTCTAGATTATAATAGACAGTCATGAGTGCCAAATATTGTGTCTTCGGCAGATGTGAGATTGTTTACTTCGCTCAGTGCCGGTTCTACAATTTTTCTTAGCCGTTGCAAAACGTAGAAATGCCCATTTTCCATCAAGTTTTTAATGGATTTCCTACACAAAAAAGAATGTTCAACTACTGAAGCGGAAAAAAAGTATTTTCGTTACATTTTTACATCTGCAGCCTCAGTGGAATGTGAGCATTATATTGAAGGAGTTTAAATTAGTACGTTCGAACATTTTTCTCGTTTATAATTTTAAATTGGGAATACACTCATGGTTTTTACTGTAAAGCTATGCTATAACTTGTTTCAATGATTTTATTGAATTACTTAAAAATAAAATAAAGTACATATCTACTGTGCATGGTTATTTTCTAGCTGAAAACTTCGCTATCATTATTAGACTCTCTTGGTTTTTCTGATATGAAAAATATGACCTTTGGTGGTCAAAACCAACAGAATGTTAATTGAATTTGACATTGACTTCCTTTTATCTTTATCATGAACAAGGAGTGAATGTTTAATAATTAATTGCATTTTCTGATTTGCCCAATAATTACCATTCTTTCATTAGTGTATTATGTAACATTAAAGTAAATGAAAATAAAAGGCAGCTCTCTCTTTGGAAATGAAAAGTTTAGAGCTGAAAAATAGTCGTTTGGAAAAGAAATCTAACTCATAATTATAAGGTATAAAATTGTAAAGCTTCATTAAATTGCTTCCATGGTTCTACTGTGTGCACAGTATAATCCAATAAAAACCTTGGTTGATCTAAAATCAGTGGAATGCTAACTAAACTCGATATTGATTTCCTGTGTACTGAGTTATAAATCAAATAACTACTGCTTAATTTTTAATACTTAATTACATTAGCTTCATAATTGTCATACTTTAATTTTCCATTGCATTATGCAGCATCCAAGTAAATAAATAAAAAAAATTGCATGTCGTAATTTTCAATTCAATCTTTTTTTTTTTTTTGTGTAAAACAAAAATAGACAAATAAAATACAGAGATCTTTGTGGAAATGAAAAACTAAGAAATAAAGCATAGTAATTTGGAAAACAATTTCCAACACATAATTCCAAACTACAAGAATGTAAAGCTTAATTTCTACCTGCCAAAGTTCTGTTACTTAATCAACATGATCCAATAAAAACCTTATTAACTGGATTAAAATCTACTTCCTGTTTTTTTTTGTCATTGATCATGAAGTTAACATTTAATAATTGATTTAATTACTTGCTTAATGATTACCTCTATTAAAGCCCTCATTGTGCAGCATTTCAATATAAAAATAAATAAATAAATAAAATTTTAAACTAAAGGACAAATGACTCTTTTTTTTGGGGGGGGGGGGATTGAAGCAGTGAAGAAAATACTGTAAAATAACTTAGTCTCGCAAGCTGTAATTTTCGTGGAAACTGAGAAATCGGCGATTTCGCAAGCGGAAAATTTCGCGAATTTTAAATTAACAAAACCGAAACCTGAGAAAAAAAAATCTCGAGGCTAAAACTTTCGCGATAAGGGCCTGCTGAAGAAAAAAGGAGCTTTTATAGTAAAAATGAAAATAGTGATGTGAAAAACCAACTACACCATGCAATACAAGGTACAGATAAATTGCCCTCTATGGTTATTATAGTTAATAGATATAATTTGTTTAAAATTGGGTGATAAAAGTCTATTAAATAATGAACTGGATTAACTATTAATTTTTTATCTTTGTTATGAAATCAGAAACTAATATTTAATAATTATTATCCTATCAATTAGTATAAAAACTAGTTCAATTTTGATATTTTTACTGCTAAAGATGTTCCTATTATTCTCACACGGCGAAAAAGCTAAATTATTTCTTAATATTTAACATTGAAATTAGAAATAACTTATTTACTTGCCGAAAAGTGATCCTCACAGCACCAATGAGAGTTTTTGTTGGATAGTTTATTGTTCTTTTTCTCATCCGTTCTCATTGCATTTATCCATGCTTTTCGTTTGGCAGGATCTTTTAGAACACTAAAAAATAGCTTGTCAGACGTATTATAAGTTGTATTTTTGCAACAAGGGACAAGATAATACTTATAACTACCCTTTTTAGTCTCTGCCATGCTCTAACTTTTATAAATAGGTAGTATTTATCAAAAGTAGGGAATCACAACTCTAAAACGCAAGCCGAATCGGTCTTCTACTAGCGATTGGCGCGGCACCGCTGTGCATTGTGACGTCACATCAGCGGCCATCTTGATTGCAGTGTTTTCCCGCGAAATTTTTAAAGCCAACTTTAAATATTAATATCTTTTCTCACGGAGATCGTATAATTTAAACATAGGTATCGTTTTTCACGTCTTTTTCTGCTCTACAGTTTGGAACTAAGAACGTAAAACGTGCAAAGAGCTCATTCCATGCAAGTGTGGAAAAGCGTTGAAAAAATAAAACTACAGCAATGCGTCTGTTTTGCATATTTTTTTATTTAAAAATGTTTGAAGTTTATTATTTATACTAATATTTTGTCAAGAATGTAGTATTTTTAGTTTGGCAGCACTTTGAAGTTGGAAATGGAATATTTAACTTTTTGTAAGGCAAATGATCAATCTTTCAACGTTGGTAAGTTTCAATTTTTTGCTTTAGATAACTGTTTTAAAGGAATAATATTGATTATTACACTTTAATTCAATATTGTGAATTGCTTAAACGAATGTTTTCACTTAAATTATGTGATTTATATAAACTTCAAAAACGCACTGTTCTATGTAACGTAAGTTACCAAAACATATTAAAGTTCATGATGTGCATAAAGAAAGGGCAATGCAATGTTAACAATGCTATATTTTCTATCTTATAAGTATGTATTAAGCAAATAGTTAAAGTTTTTTTAAAAATATTGTTTATTTAATTTTTTGTGCTACAATCAAAATGTGCAACGTAAGTTACCGAAATATGCAGGTAATGTAAGTTCCCTTAGTAGGACTTAAATACTTGCGTTTATAAAGAAAGTAAATTGTGAAATAAACCTATGTGGTTAGTAGAAGTAATTTATTCAAGAATTCCTTTAAATGTACTGTATTTACTTAATTTAAATTAATCATATTTCTTAAAATATCTCTCTTTGTTAATAAGATTACAATACACCTCTATTATAAATTACATGTTTCTTTTTGGCTTTTAAGATATTAATTATCTCTAAACTATATCACTGCATTCGGAATATTTAAGAGGTAATTTACTAAAAATTATTCAGAAATGGAATTCTGTTATGCTTTAAAGTTTTGAAATATGTTTTGGAAAAAACAAATATAAAAATATTGTATCTCTTACAGGTAAAATATATTTTATTCTGCCTTAAAATGCCACTGAACTCTGCAGAAAGATGCGCTGTAAAAGGGGTATGTGAAAAGTCATGTGGATATTACAGATTCGAAAATAAAAGTCATTCTTGATGGTACTAAAATATGTCAGAAAAAGCAAACTTTATCAAAACTATTTTCTGAAGATCCGCACATTGTGCAATCAACATTTGAGAACTAGAAATGGACAAACTGTGGGGTTTCGTTTAGATAATTATTTCAAGGAACAAGAAGAAAAAACAGAGATAAAAGCCGGTGAATGGTGTGTGATGAAGTACGAAAATACATTGTATCCTTGAGTTGTGACAATTATTGAAGAAAACGAGTTTAAAGTAAAAATAATGGCTGCTGTTGGAACCTATTATATATGGCCAGAAACGATAGATGAAATTTATTATGAGAAAACGTGATTCGAAAAATTGAACCTACCTGAACTTGTTAATAACAGTGACTAAATGCATTTAAAAGTTTTATGTTATGTAATATTTTCGATTGTTCATTGAACTTGGTATTAAATTTCTATAAATTCAATTTATAATTGTTAATTTTCAATATTTTGATCTAAACTAAGCTGTAATTTACATTCATTAATTTTTGTAATAAAGATTTGGTTGTAAGTAAATTTTGTAACGTAAGATACTGTAACGTAAGTTACCCAGTCAAAAATTCCCATAATTCCCAATTTTTGAAATAAATTTTTAAATTAATGAAAATCAATTCCTGAGCATTATAAGGAACTGATAAATTATACTTCAAATAAGAAAACAGCTGTAATAGAGCAGAAATTTGCCTTCGAACCAATTTTTATATTATGTGATTCCCTTTTTGTGTAACGTAAGTTACTGCCTTAATTTTGACTGCTAAATTTTGAAAAATTTTAATGCATCGAATATTTTTGCATTTTAATTTTGCTTTTGACTGTCATTTTCATAGAAAACTTTTATTCAAGGTTTGTATGACAATATTTGTCTGTACTGAGGCGCTAAATGCCTAAGCGTTGGTCGAAATGTAACGAAAGTTACCGTGGAATTGCCCTTTGTTGGAAAATGCTAATATTTAAATACCATACATTTTATCAATTTGTAACCTAAAGGCTCATGTCGATTAAAAAAATAGGCCTAATAATGGGCTAGATTCCTATAAAAAAGTCATTTTTTGACAAAAAACTTGAGTTTGAGCTTTTTAGATTTTTTAAAATTTCAAGACCCCCCATTCGTGATGGTACTAAAATATGTCAGAAAAAGCAAACTTTATCAAAACTATTTTTTGAAGATCCGCACATTGACAATCAACATTTGAGAACTAGAAATGGACAAACTGTGGGGTTTCGTTTAGATAATTATTTCAAGGAACAAGAAGAAAAAACAGAGATAAAAGCCGGTGAATGGTGTGTGATGAAGTACGAAAATACATTGTATCCTTGAGTTGTTATTGTTGTGTGGATTTGTATGGAGAACAAGTATACAAACAAACAAGCATTCACTCATTTTTATTGATATAGATAAAGTCGAAAACCCTGCCTTCTTGCAATACCTTGATTATTTTGTGTAAGTTTTGCATACCTTAAGATTGTGAATTATTTTGTATTTGCCTCATGCTTCCATTTTTCCTAACTCGTTCTCTGACAATCTCAAAGACAATAGAAAAATAAACTTTAAGAAATAAGAAAGCGAAAACATTAAACAATCTTGTGAGCGTAAAATATATTTAAAAGCTTATTTACAAAAAGTTATATGTTTTCAAGTGAAAAAGCCCTTTAATAAAACACAATCATCACATTCCTCATACAAAAAATTTATGTACCTAGAAAACCCTTTTTTACGAACTAATTTGTTTTTGTGTGCTATCACTACATTGCTTTGAATTTTGAAATTAAAAAGCAAATATAGATAAACAAAAAAAACTTAATCAAAAATAAATTTGTTACAATGATGTCTTCTTGCTTAGAAATTAAAAAATCTCAATATATTTTTTTTAATCATAACAAAGGAGCATCCAAGGAAAAAAAATACTATCTAGCTTCTTTTAAATCTGTAAAAGTATATTATGTGTTGCATGATTAAACAATAAGTGTTGCAATTTTTTTTGTTTCTGCTTGCTGGGAAAGATGGCCGTGCTGCAAAATTCCAAGTATGCATTACTTTTTTTTTCCTGGAAGGATGACCTATTTTCATGAAAAGCAAACCATGAAAGATCACTCTTCTGATGTTTAGAAAGCAAAAAAAACATGCATAATGAGGTTTTAATATCTTTTAAAGACGAGAACAGTAGATGACTTGAGGCACGCCATGTCCACAAGATGAACACAGTGTTCGTTAATATTTAAACATTTTTAGGATATCGTGGTCGATTTCACATTAAAATGTACTTTGCTTTACTTATGTGTATGATGGTTTTTAAGTATGATAAAAGAGAAATAATGGAAGGCTTTTAAAATTTATGGTACTTTTTAGAAAATAGCCTTTAGCCCCTTCAGACCTGGTGCCCGGTATGATGGACGAAAAATAAGTACAGCTGCTTTTAATTTACTAATTGATTAAATTACAGTCAAACCTGTATATCTCGAATTTCACGAGACAGAAGAAAAATTCGAGATACAGAAGTTTCGAGATACATAGGTTGTGATAAAATTCATAAAAATAAGCAATTGGAACAGAGTCAAATACTTAATAGATTGTTTTGCATTGATATTGTTGAATATTTTACTGTACTGCATGTATTGAGTTCACGTTTTACTAATTGTGATGACCATATGTGTAGCAAGTTAATGTATACCCATAAGTACGAACATAGTCTTTGAGTGATTGTGCAAAAGATGATTTATGGCTCCAAGTTTCTCCATTGATGAAGGTGACTGGAGATGAAATTCAAAAATGAGAGTCGTCAAAATTCGAGATACAGAGGTTTTTAGGAAAAATCATTCGAGATAAACATGAGAAAAAACATTATTCATGCTGTAAAAGCAGGGAAATTGAAAAATTTCGATATAGAAAGGTGTTTGAGATAAGCAGGTTCGACTGATACGTTTTGTAGTTGACTTATTCTGCCTATTTCTATTGCAACATAAACTTCTCGTTTTAAAATTGTCAGCACTTTCAAATGGGGATGAAGATATCGAGATTGCCAATGTTTTCCCAACATTTCTGATTTACATTTTATGTATAATTTGTGATTTGTTATTTAAAATGCTAAAAAACTCTTTGAGGTAAGAATTTAAAAAAAAGAAGAATAATAATTAGAAAAGAAAAATAACTGTTTAAATCGGAACCCAGGTAGCACAAATAACCTTTAAACGTTTTATGAACGTTTTTCAGCGGTTGTTACAACGTTAATAACCATTTTACAACCTTTAAAAAACGAAGTGTGCTACTTGGGAAGTAGTTTTTTAATGGGTTTTTTTTCGATGAAAGACTTTATAAACACAGTGTACTCGTATATTTCGCACCAAATAAAAATTAGAGAACTTAAATAAAAAATACAAGAGTGAATTTATTCATTCAATTTAACATATTCTCATAAAATTCTCGCATTGTTCTTCGTAATAAAATTATTGAATAAAATTTATTTAAGAATAAAAATTGAAGAAGTCCGTGAGAATATCTTTCATTTTCCCTCAAAGAAGTAAAAGGTTTCCACTATCCTCTTTACCTCTTCCCTTTTACGGTGTCAATGAAATTTAAGCTGGATTTTGGCTCAAATAAAAGTTTTAAAGAAGGGATGGAATAGTAAGCTGAAAACGATTTTTTTACCGCTGCTCTTCTCCAGTTTCATTGGTGAAATTGGGAATCGAGTCTTTTTTGAAAGTGGAATAGAACGTCTATCACCAAATAGCTAAACCATGTTCCATATTGTGTGGAAAGATCGGCAGTTTTTTGTGCTTGTTCTATGACTTCGTGACATTTGATAGCATGTTCATGCAATGCGAGGGCATAAGACATTTCTGGCATCGATGTGGAAATTGAACTGAACTCTTCAGATGTATTCAAGACATTTTTACCTTTAGGGAAAATGCTTTAAATGCTTCTTTTTTAAATTTTATTTACTCGTATGGAAAGAGAAAATCTTCCAGGAAAAGAAAAGGAAGTAGCTCATGTTTATTTCTAAAAGTTTTTCTATGGAGGTATATTATAGCTTGCACAGTAACGTTTGAACACAAATATGTTTATTACACCACGCCATCACTTAGTGAGCATAACAAAGCCCTTTACTTTCATAAAGTAATCACTTCACCTGGAGGAAAATTGTGATTTCGGCAAACGGAAGTTTTTTATGACTAAAATAAATAAATAAATAAATAAAATAAAATAAGTAAATAAAATAAGTAAATTAAACAAATAATAAAATAAATAACTAATAATAATAATAATAACAATTGGAGGTTTTACACTTTGTTTTAAAGTAAGTGCTTAATAATAAAATCTTATGACAAATATAGCAGGTGTTAAAATAGTAAAATTTTATGAGCGCCTGGTTTTATCTCCAGATAATTGATAAAATAAATTGTTAGAAACTTACATGAGGAAAATTACAAGATTATTAGCTTTAAATATAAACGTGCAAAATAGGTATCTTGTAACTAACCAACTTTCAGTGAAAATATTTTAAAATTTTTGTATACTTTTTTTGTTTTACGTTCATAACTATTTGGTTTTAAAACTTTGATTGTCATATTGATAACGTTTGTCAGTGAACAGTATTAATCCTTTTCATATTAATGCAAAAAGTTATTACAGTAACCCCTCATCATATCACTCATTCGAAAATATTGTCTTGTCCACGAAAATTCTATTCAGGACATGTTGTTTTACAATTGACATCACAGGAAAAAATAAAAATATCTTAGAAAAGTGTTTTCCTTCTGTTTTAATCAATGAAAAAAAACTGGCATATTTCCTATTACTCAAAACCATCGCAGTCTCAGAGGTATCTTTTAATTCGTATTCCATCATAAAACAATAAAAAATAGCTTGAAAGAAAAATTGGTACACTACATTACCGTCTATTTTATTAAGAAAACCGACCAACTATAATAAACTCTTTTTTCATACACTGCAAAAAAATTAACTCTTGTTTTTACAGTATAATACCTCTAGCCGAGGTTAGAATTTAAAACTGCAAAATACATAGTATTAAACTGTAAAACTAGCAGTTTTACAGTTTCTTACTGTAAAGTTAACTGTTTTACAGTTAATTGCCGTGAAATTTAACTATATTATACTGTAATAACAACAGTATAATACTGGCAGCAGAAGTTAAAGTTTAAAAGTGTAAAATGCATGTTAATAAACTGTAAAATTAACAATTTTACAGTTTAGTACTGTAAAATTAGCAGCTCCTCCGCAACACTATACCCAACTGCGTTAAATAGTCGAAGAGTTAATGCAGCTACTTATAAATCTTCTTTGAAATCTCAAAGCATGTAACACAAAACAAGCTCCTTTTTTATCTTTACGTTTTTTTATTAATTTAATCTTCTAAATATTGACAATTTTAGCATCATTGACTGGATATTTCGATAAAGATCGCCAATAACGACAACCTGAAATCATATTCAAAAAATCATTATTTTCGCTAAATTTGAGGCCCAATTGACGATTAGTGACAAAGACAAAGTTTGTGACAGAATTTTATCTGTTAAAAGCTTGGTATTCTATCCCCAAGAGCCAAATTAAAACTTCACTGAAGTCTGTATTGAAATTAACATTGATTTGTCATAAAAGGTGTATAAGACACCCTTTGAAACATCCGAATGTAAGCAAAAGGGATTGTGAAAAACTAGAACCTACTCAGAGTCTACGTACTAAATTTCAATCTCTGGCCGACCTTTTTTTTGAGCCATGCGAGATATATACGTACATACAAACGTACAGAAAAACGTACATACATGTATACGTACATACAGCCGTCGCAAGAAAACTCGTGGTAAATAATGCGATGACGGTCGCGGAATGGGTGTTTTGGCTGCTTTTTGTTCATAAGGCTGACACAAGTTTAAAAAAATAATTTAAAAAAATGGGGTGAGCAAAATTGAAATTTAGTCCGAAATTTATGTGAAAATGCTTTCACGATCAATACTTTACTGTGTAAAATAATGTAAAAATATACACATGGACAGAGTAAAAAATTGAATGGGAAAAACCTTTATACAGATTTGGGTTCATTTTAGATTAAAATGGTAAGTATCGAACATTAAATGGTAAAAAAAAGCTAACAGTTTTCCTTTTTTATTAAAAAAATCTTTTAAGACTTTCACTGATAAAAACGAGACGCGTTTTAGAAAGAAAACTTTCAGACATAAATTTCTGTTTTCGTCATTTTGACAGAAACTTTTTTTAGTGACGGTATTACAATCTCATTTAGTAATGCTCTCCCAGGAAAATTAGGATTTCTTTCCTTTCCAAGGGAAGTTCTTTTGCTCACTTTAAAACTCTCTCAAAGAAACTCTCATTAGATTTTTGTAAAAGTTAGAAAGACTTTCTTGCTGCTGTAACTTGAGCTGGTTTTGCTTTAAATTACGCATTAAAAGGATTATGAGAAGTTTTAAGCCTCGAATTTCGTTTTGCTCTGGTTTATAACTATGTTAGAAAATGATTTTATTTTCATAGATAAATTGAAGAAAGATATTTCAAACTGCAGTGACTTTATAAATACATTCAGTGTGTATCTCAATCAGTGTGTAGATCTGTACTCAAGGTAATCTAGCAGAACTGTTTATTTAAAAATATTGATAAGAAAAAGAAAAAAAAAGGAGTGAATAAGATTTTTTTTTCTGAAGATCAGTGTACATAAAGAAGGAATAATGTATTTCGTAATACAACTATCGTTGAAGTTTTATTTTTTATTATCGGCAGTTATTTTGCACCTTCAAAAACGGCTGGAAGTTTTTCACCTTAAAAAACTGTGAGGCAAAGTGAAAAATACAATTTTTTTGTAATGAAACATTTTTCGATGAGTTACAGCAATTTTCATCAAATGAATGCGTAAGTAAACGAATAAATGAACTTTTAGGAAAAAATAACCGAATAAATAAATAAATGAATTAATTATATAACAGTTGCATGAGAAAAAGAAATGAGTGAATAAAATATAGAATGAATAAGAAAATAAGTGAATTATTAAGTAAAAGAATGAATAAATGCAAAAAGGGAGAAATACGTGCGTGATTTTTGAATGCATAAGCAAATGAACTGAACTTTTTCACTTTGCCTCATCCACTCTACGCTACGTGCACTTAATAAATTATAATGGACATTTAAAATCAAAACATGCCTAATATAAACTAAATAAGGACGGCACTGCACAACAGTAGATCTCAATTAATAGTTTGTTTGTTTGTTCTGATCCCCGAGACCAGCAGAGCTGGATTAGGTCCATGAATCTGTTCACCCGTAGAAAGTCTAGAACCATCAAGGGGTTTTGGATAAGATCCAATTTGGAAAGCCCCAGACATGATAAAATATGCTCAGGGGAGGCCTGAGCAGAAGAGCACTTAGTGCACATCTCGAAGGTTCTAGTTCCGTTAATGAACGTCATTGTCAGTAGATGGCCACTAAGGAAACGGGAAAGAGCAGTTTGGTCTTTTCTGCTGCCTTTTGCCATCAGAGCGCCTTCAGGGCGATCACTCTGGTACCATGGATGCTTTGGCGGTTTCAGCCAAGCTGCCCTATTCTCTGCCCTGTAAGTTGAGAATAGTTCGGTAAACGTAAGAGGGGTCCTTTTCACCGTGATTTCGCTGGCACCAGCTTTCGCTAAACTGTCAGTAAGTTCGTTTCCCACCACGTCCACATGAGAAGGGATCCATTGAAAGTGGATCTGACGTGAACAAGAAAGCTGTTTCAAGGTCCAAAGAATGTGAACAAGAAAGCTGTTTTAAGGTCCTAAGAATGTGAACAAGAAAGCTGTTTCAAGGTCCTAAGAATGTGGGTACTTGCACCATCCCTCACATTATGCCAATCCGCTAAGTGCTGGATGGCACTTCTACTGTCCGAGAAGATCCAGATATCCTTCACATTTGGTTGACATGATTGACTTCAGACCCTCGAGGATTGCAATGAGCTCGCTTCGGAAAACCGAGCA
This sequence comes from Uloborus plumipes, assembly GCA_038373865.1. Lineage (NCBI taxonomy): Eukaryota > Metazoa > Arthropoda > Arachnida > Araneae > Uloboridae > Uloborus > Uloborus plumipes. The sequence goes on from JAXGGA010005632.1 coordinate 21,249, forward strand.
ACAGTCTGGGTTTCTTTGAATCTTAATTTCTTGTTGTTGAATTCTAATATAAACGCCACTACCAGAACGTTCACTGTCAAATTTGCTTCCGTCAGTGTACATATGAACAGCATCAATGGGAGCTCTATTAATTCTTTCTAGGGCCAACTGTTTCAGTTAGCAAGGGAATTCCATATGTTTGCTAACCTGAACAGAAAGATTGGTATGAAAGTAGACCCCGTCAAGACCCTTAGCAGGGTCGATGACTTGAGTTAGGCTGTGTTGTTCAACAGAACTGGGAATAATTTTCTCAGAAGTGACTCTACTAAAGGGACTGTCCCGTTTGAGCCTGTGGTTACTTCTCCAAGAACCGAGGAGCTTCGAGGTACGATTTTGGGACCCAAGACTGGAGAGTTTATTGTAATATTTTACTAGGAATGCTTTTCTCCTAAGACGCCATGGTTGCAGATTGGCCTCATAAAGGACGATATTATTTGGATATGAGTTCAATTAATAGTTGAAATGATAATTACAAAAATTTGATCACTTTACAATAACAAGAAATATTTTTGAAAAATCAAGAATATTACAGTAAAAATATCAAATTTTGAAAATTACTTGCATAGTTTTCTTGTTGATCTTTGGAGCTATTTATTTTTTGATATGAATCATAGGTAAGTCTGGGAACTTAGTCAAAATATTGCTAGATAGGTGGCGCTGCAAGCTGTAGAAATATTTTATTATTTTACTTTGCCCTGCTATTTCACTTTGCCCTACATTTATTCAACAGCCCTAATATATGAACGTCAACAAAAAGGAAATATTTTAAAGCCCCTTCTCCATCGGCGAAATATAAATGAACAATTTACATTTTAGATATTTTTGGAAACATTACATAAAAGTAGATTTTTTATGAATTCGTTCGGTTTGATTACAGACTTTTACTGGTTTTGTTGAAAGACAGACATGTGCTACCATCTAAAGCGGAGTAATACCGAGAAAAAAGATATGTTTGTCGGAAAGTTATTAATTTTAAAAGTAAAAACACAAGAAAATCAGTGACGCGGAATGTTACGTTTGTTAATACTAACCAGTAATTTTTTTGAAACAAAAGGAAAAGAAAATCCAAGAGGTCTAAATTTAAATTTTGAACCATAAAATTTTTATTTTCTACATGTTGACGGGAAATTTTACGCAATTTGCTCTTCTTTATTTTAAATTTAAGTCTGATTGAAACATGCGTTGCATGACACAACTTTTATTTTTGACGTAGATGTGCAATGCTGGGCAGCAGAGCTAGCCAAATAATAAATAAAAAAAAGCAAGTTAAAAATAAAATTAATCTAATTAAACAAATACATTTTACTTAGTATTCCACAAAAGTAATAAGCAAAAGTATTTCAATTTTTGAAATAGGATCGGGATAAAGCTTAATTGAAAACCCTTAAAATATCTATGTAATTTATTTGTTAGCACAGAAAGTGCAATTTTATGTGCATCTAAGAGTGAAATTCTCTTATTTCCTTCCAAATTACTTTTTTAAAAGAGAGCGCGCTCTGCCTGAAATTCTTACCCTCATTTTATTCTCCGAAGCATCTTTCAGGCAACATTATAATCCCATTTACTAATGGACTTTGAGATAGTCACTGGCTGCCGTTTTTATCTCTTTCAAAATCAGTTTTTTTTTATTATTGGGTGCCATTTATGGAAACGTCATTAAAGTGGAATGAAAGGATGAGAAAAAGTTACGGCTCTTTTTATTAGATTCCCGTTTACTCTAAATTGTGATGGAAATTGTAATGGTGAAACCGTGGAGACGGGTAGGCGTAGATTTTTATGCGATCCTGACACTTCTAATGACTTTATTTTGATATGAAATTTTGTTATTTTGATTACTTTAGCAGAGATACAAGTGTACAAATACGCTTTATTAAGGTTTTTCTTTATGGAGGCAATTTTAGTGGGAGGGAGCCCAAATGAGGCATTACTGAAGAAAAAGGGAGCGAATATTAAATCTGTTCTGTACTATTTTGTCTTAAGGTTAGTGTTGGTTGTATGTATTGGGATTGCTTTTTAGCTTGATGTAGGTTGAGGAAATTAGGTTGTTTCAGTGTGGAGTAATTTATTTCCAGCAAACGATTTAATGTTGTTTATCTTAATTTTTGAAACATTTAATAAACTTTTACTTTGTAGACTGGATTTTTTTAAAAATTAGTTTTACAACTTAGGCGGGAAATCATATTATCTTGAAGGCAGAAAATGATACTGTTACGTTTACATTAATGCAGAATTATATTTTATTTTTAATACACAATAGAGTTCCAATTATACATAAATAAAGGCAAAGCCCCAAATTTAGTAAATTAAAATTTTGGATAGTTCAGCAAATAACCGACTCCGACTGTATGGAATTATTTCAAGTACATATTTTTAATGGAGGGTTAATTAAATTTAAAGTGAATAGATATATTTAAAATTTAAAAACATAATATTCTTTACTTCACATTTTGTACAGAACTTTACAGCTAGGCTTGGGCTGTAAGAGTTGTTAGTTGTAAAAATAAGAGGGATAATATGTTCGGGCAGTTGGGAAGTGCATTGGAGTTCAAATTGTATGTAGGCTAGGGTGATTCAAAAAAATTTTTTTTTGAATTTCTCTGGTCTTCCCCGCAGTTTTTTTACACTATTCATGAATGTGATGTAGGTAAAATTTTAGCTCAATTGAATAATATTTAGAGGTCGCTCAACGCGATCGAATTCTGTTGAAAATTAGCAATTTCGAGAGTTGGAGTATATAGCTTCATTACCCGAAATAATATTATTCTTCATATAAAATGGAATAACTTAAAACGTTAGTTTACTCTACTAAGTAATTAGTCAATAAAATAATAGCTCAAAGTGAGTTGTAACGATTACCCCCCTCCCCCCCCGCTCCAAAGCTGCATTATCTCTTACCTGAGTTTGGGTAGAAAATGCAGCTGCAAGCTCGGGCTGTGGTTTCTGTTTTCTTTTCGGTTGTTTGAGGTGTATGAGTTTATTTGGCTAAAACACCTAGCATCCACTCTAGACAGGGCCCAGTATAAGTGACAGAAAGCCACTTTGATAGTAGCTGCTACAGTACAAAGTATGGGTCAAAATGGGGAGGATTTGACAACGTCCATAAAACGGTAAATGCAAACTATTCGCTCTGAATTGGCCGTTAACTTACAAAAGTCGTTTAAATCTAGGACTTCCTTTGATAGTTCACTGGAACGAAACACTTATGCAAAATATATTGGGAAAATGAAGGATGATCGGCGGGTTTCATACCAGTATTAGTATCAGGACCACAAGCATTGATGATTTACTTCTGGGTTCTAGTAAGTTAGTCAGGCATTGGAATTGCTACAGAAAATGCTGCTGTACGATAACCAGTTAGATAAATGGGAACTTACTGAGCTCGTACGTGGTATGTGTTTCAATACGACATGCATTGCCGGTACTAAAGTTGGAGCATGTTTGAACTTCGGGAAAAAAAACTAGGGAAGCAACTTTTATATTGTGCTTTCCGCCATTATATTTTAGACATTGTGTTTTCTGTGGTATTACAACCGAAATCTATTCTACTCTTGGTCTCTCGGTATTTTAACCGATAAACCAAGAAATAGGTAGAATTGGGGTATTTGATTGCGTGCAATGTCAGATGCGATGTTCACGCAATTGCGTGGAACCATCCACTGCCATTGGATCTACAATACTGCTTTTTAAGCGGTTTTAGCAATCATAGTCCAGAATAAAACATTCTAATTTTAAACCTGGAGTGAGGAACGATGAGGTTGAGGAGTTGGTAGCACATTCAGAGCAACGTGCAACTAGTAATGGAAGTTGCGCAAAGTTAACTTCTGATGACCCATGTAAAAGAAGTGTCCAAGGAAGATACTAGAGCTTAGTGCGATTTTCTTGAGCAGAGCACCTTCTCTTGGTGTATGTTTTCGTGTCCCAGGAGTGGTTCCTCGTGTTATATCTGTGTTAAAGATTCTTTATGGCTTCAAGTTATGGATATTTCCCAACCAGTTCAAACTTGCAGCTGGACAAACAAAAGGTATTCGTAACATATGAATGTGATTTCTTTCACATTCTTATCGTTAATGGGAAAGAATATCTAAGAGCTGGGTTCCCAGCAACCCTTTTTGTGCAAGCACTAAGAAATGATTTGGAATATTTTTAGCGTCCTTATTCATGTAAAGAAGAAACTCAAAATATATCAGCTGTTTGATCCTGAGCATTCGAATCTTTAAGATAGCTACCAACAAGGCTTTATCTACCAAAGAAACTGAGGATTGTAAACGACAATACGGAGCGTGGCATGGCCCTTATTGAAGCATTTGTTAAGACTATCACTAACGACGAAAAACAAAGACAGTGTCTTCTTCAAGTGGTACAGGAACACAGAAAAGGTTTCAAAGTTGCAAAAAAGTAACCTTAAAAAGTATTGCAAGAATTAATGAGCGAATTACTATATATTTAATGTATTTAAATTTGTTTTTTATATTTTTTCCGTATTTGATTAGTTTTCATACTTTTCTGCATTTCATTGGTTTTTCAGATATATAGTTCATTTTGTGATTGCACGCTTTTTTTCTTCGGAGATATAAAAAAGCAATAAAGTAACTTTATTATTATTATTATTTACGTTCGCATTTGTGCCACTATCACAAAATTTGAAGTACTCCTAAATGTAAATATAGTTTACTAAAATTTTGGGCGAATAATTCAGTGTATATAAAGGGCCTAAATAAGACGGTAAGACGAATAAAAATACAAAGGCTACTTTTTTCTATAGATATCATTTACGATCACGTTTTTGTCAATATCACGAAATTTCAAGGCGTTTGAGCGACCTCTAAATATTAATATATTTTGCCAAAATTTTGCACAAATAATCAGTGTATATAGTGGCACAAAATAAGAGGGTAAGAAGCACAAAAATACAAAGGCTACTTTTTTCTATAGATATCATTTACGATCACGTTTTCGTCAATATCACGAAATTTCAAGGCGTTTGAGCGACCTCTAAATATTAATATATTTTGCCAAAATTTTGCACAAATAATCAGTGTATATAGTGGCACAAAATAAGAGGGTAAGACTCACAAAAATACAAAGTTTATTTTTTTCCATACATTTCTGAATCACCCTAATGTAGGCTAAATGATATGATGAAAAATGTATTCTGACACAATGAGTCACAAGTGCATTTAAAGAATTTAAATAATTTTAGAAATTGAATTAGGAAGCGTGAAGGAAGTGTCTGAATTCACAGGAATGGTATTTGCAATGCAGAAAGTTTTCGCTTTTGCTTCTTTTTTTAGTGAAATTTGAGCATTCATACTCTTCTATAATATATATCCTATACAGTAAACAAAAGAGTCTGATGTCTTTAAATAGTTTGAAAGTCATGAGCCCTATCCCGTATTTAGAAATGAAATACCGAAAAATATAAAGTTTAGTTACTATTTAAAAGCATTTAAACTGGTCTCTCCTTGGGTTTTAATTAGCATTTTCCTAAACCTTTGATTTTTCTATTCTTTTACCTAGATGAAAGACGTAAATAGGTCAAAGATTATCTTTTATTTGAGAAGATTGATCATTTTAACTTTTTAGGCTTTCAACAGCTGATTAATCAGTCTATTAATTAAATAACAGGAACAAGTTGATGAGTAAAAGGCACACCATTTTTGTAAACAACTTAAAAGAGCTAATCTGAAATAAAGGACTCCTCGCTAGTGGAATAAAATCTGCGTAAATTATGATATCAATAATTCTATCACTCATTAATTCAAAATTTGAAGCAAGTTAAGAAATTAGTTTAAAAAAGGAAAATAAATAACTAAATAAAACAAAATTAGGCTAATAAAGTAAACAAATGAATAAAAATAAGTACAAAAATGAAATAAAACAAATAAACAAACAGACATAATTTTTTAACTGAAATGAAAATAATAAAATAAAGTAAATAAATATATAAAAATAAGTAAAAAAAGTAAAATAAATAAATATATAAACAAAAATAGAAAAAACTTAATTTTTACATTGAAACAAAGATTTTTGTTTTAATTGTCAACGCGCAACAAATGGTTAAGTAAAACTTGTTGAATTGAAATCACATGATGCACATTGTTTGCTCCAAAGAAAGATAACGGAAGCAGACAAAATGTACTATCGAAAATATGTCATTTAATGGTTAAAATATTACCAGAAAGTTTTAAATATTTAAGAAATTAAAAAAAAAACAACTAAATGTTTCAATAGATAGTTAAACAGATCAATTTTCATGAATGCACCAATTTTACTGATGTTCAAATGCTTAGCTTTGCTGAAATAATTGTTTTCCGTTGAAATCCTAATGTAGTCAAGTGTTACACAAAGAGCATCCAGTCATAAAATGAAACTCTTTGTTAATGAGCCTCCAGATTTGAACACTGGGTATTCTCTCCTTTAAACAATAGTTTCTTCTAACAGTGTAAGATACTTAAAGAAATGTCGTTGATGTCTACTGAAAAAGAAGAACGAAACTGTGGTGCTCCTTTTCACATCCATTTGCTTCAATTTGATACGAAAATTGTAACCATGAGATTGGAAACTAAATAAACAAATAAAAATTAGTAAAAAAATAATAAAATACATAAATAAATAAGTACAATAGTTTTTGTACTTATTAACGACTTTGACTTGGTATTTTTTTCCTTATTTCTCAAATAGGGAGGATTAAAAACGTTTATATGAAATGATTCCCAATTTCTAACAAGATTTTTAGAAAGTTAAACTAGGCATTTCCAAAAGAATGAATGACTGATATCTATTCTAACACTGATAATAGGTTACGTACTGGCGATTGTTTCAGTTGAATGTTTTGATAAGCATAACGGTTTGAAAGTGGCTTTTTATTTTCAAACAATTATGAAAATAACAGAATAATTAAATAACAAACTGAAATCTCTTAACACCTAAAACGAAATCCAGTTGAAATATACACAATACAGCCCTAGAAACATTTTTATTTAAAATATTTTTCTTAATTGTTTTAAAGTAATTTTTAAGCACTTAACTCTAAAAATAAAGTTTTTGCTACATTAAAAATCGCACAAATTAATTGAGGCTACGATTTTAGCATATGAGCATCCGTTGAGAAGATAGTTTATGATGCTGTTTTTCAACATTTCAACGGTAAAAAAGAAAAAAAAGACGTTCGTAGTTGCTGTGGAATGTTGAATTTAATCTGCAGGCAGTGCATTCTACACTGAAGTGACAAAAGTCATGGGATACCTCTTAATATCGTGTCGGCCCTCCTTTTGCCCGGCGAAGTGCAACAACTCGACGTGGCATGGACTCAACAAGTCGTTGGAAGTCTTCTGCAGGAATATTGAGCCATGCTGTCTCGATAGACGTCCATAATTGTGAAAGCGTTGATGGGGCAGGATTTTGGGCACGAACAGACCTCTCGATGGTGTCCCATAAATGCTCAATGGGATTCATGTCGGGCGATCTAGGTGGCCAAATCATTCGTTGGAATTGTCCAGAATTTTCTTCAAACCAATTGCGAACAGTTGTGGCCCGGTGACATGGCGCATTGTCATCCATAAAAATCCCATCGTTGTTTGGGTACATGAAGTCCATGAATGGCTGCAAGTGATCTCCAAGTAGCTGCACATAAGCATTTCCAGTCAATGTTCGGTCCAGTCGCACTAGAGGACCAAGTCCATGCCATGAAAAAACAGCCCACACCACTTACGGAGCCACCACCAGCTTGAACAGTGCCTTGCTGACAGTTTGGGTCCATGGCTTCGTGGGGTCTGCGCCACACTCGAACCCTACCATCGGCTCTTACCAGCTGAAATCGTGACTCATCGGACCAGGCCACGGTTTTCCATTCATCTAGGGACCAACCGATATGCTCACGTGCCCACGAGAGTCGCTGCAAGCGATGTCGTTCTGTCAGTAAAGGCACTCGAGTCGGTCTTCTGCTGGAATAGCCCAAGAAATCCAAATTTCTCCGCACAGTTCTAGCAGACACGTCCATTGTACGTCCCACATTGATTTCTACGGTGATTTGACGCAGTGTTGCTTGTCTGTTAGAATTTACGACTCTTTGCAGACGTCGCCGGTCTCGATCTTTAAGTGCAGGCGGTCGACCACTGCGCTGTCCATGGTGGGATGTTATGCCTGAAATTTCATACTCTCGGCACACTCTTGACACAGTGGATCTGGGAATGTTGAATTCTCTAACGATTTCCGAAATGGCATGACCCATGCGTCTAGCTCCAACTAACATTCCGCGTTCAAAGTCTGTTAATTCACGTCGTGCGGTCATCATCACGTTAAAACCTCTTCACATGAATAACTTGAACAGAAATGAAAGCTCTGTAAAAGCACTGCGCATTTATACCTGTTCTATGCGATGCTACTGCCATCTGAAAATTTGCATATTGCTATCCCATGACTTTTGTCACTTCAGTGTATATTGGAACTAAGTTGAAAAAAAAATTAAAGAAAGAAAAGAGAAAAATTTATATATTTTCTTAAATATATTGGTTTCCTTAAAAGTTCAATTTCCATCATGCTGCACCCAAAAAATATCTATGTTAGTGTCAATATATTTATATTGAATAATGAAATAGTGCAATATAATATTGTTTCAGAAAAAAAACATCAATTCTATTAGTAGTTATATTTTATGTATTTAAAAGACGACTAAAAAAGAAAACGAGAGTTTTGCAGATGAAATACGAAAAGTACAGCTGCGAGAACATTGAGGCTCCAGTTTCATAATCCTCTTAAAATTAATTTCTTAATCACCAAAATTATTCCTCTCCTACTCAATTTGACACAACTCTACGTTTTCAAAAATTTGCACTTTAAATACCATCCTTAAATTTCATCTCAGTCTCAGAAAAGCTATTATCCTTCTTTTAAACTTTTGAAACCGATTCTAAATTTAGGGATTTTATAACAATTGTACGTAAAGGGAAGATTATTATTCAAAGCATAAAAAGAAATTTCAAAGGACACATTGCATTATGCTGCATTCGATTAAGCCCAGAATGTCTTTAGAATTCAAAATACGTAATGCCCTTTTGAATGCAGAGTTTAGAATCATAGTTTTTCTTCTAATCTCCTTAAAGGAAAGGCGTATTTTAAGACACTAAGAACAGAGATTTCCTGCTGAATTGCCCAACATAAATTGCTCAACCTACATACTTAATACAAAAGCTGCTCACCACTTAGAGAAGTTTAGATTTCAGCCAAATTACTCTCACTTGAGTTAATGTCTACTTTTAATAATGGGTTTAAATTCTTATCTTTCTCAACCCATATTTGAGTGGTTCTACCGTCACGTATGGGGTAATTTGGGGTAATTTCTACTTACGTTTGTATGTATATACAAATTTATAAAAGCTAAAAGTTTAATACACCTGGGCAGATAGATTGAACAAGTTCAATTACGTATAAGGTCCATTTCACGAAAAAGCAGCCATCTTGTCCTGCACGAGACGTTTATTAATTTCCTTAAAAATTTATGATTTTAAAGGGTAATGAGCGAAACTTTGTCGGTTAAGAAATCCTAAACTGGTGTGAGATTTCTTAGGCGAAAAATCTGTTCATTACCTTTCAAAATTGAAGGTCTTGGGAGATGAAGAAGTTATGTGACAAAACAGAAATTGCGGGTTCTTAAAGTTCAAAGTTTTATTCTAGCGGTTGTTGCACCTTTTTTGTTTTGGTTTTGTTATTAGTGTGAGTATGAAAATGGTCTAATGACTACTACTTTTTTAAGTACCAAGTTTTATTTGCTTGCATGTATCCATTGCGTACCATTGTCCAGAGTGCTTATTTTCAAAATGTAACATAACCCCTTCATACACCAAGCCCTTCAATTTTGAGAATGAAATATATGAGTGACACGTGCGAAACAAAATGGCGTTTTCGTAGAATGGCCCATAAATAGAATTAAACAGCTTCAGGACTCTAGTTGACGAATATTGTTGCGATAGAATTCCCTAACTCCTGCTGATCTCCCATATATATTCCTGCACTAACTAACTTAGAATATAATAATTCTGAATTGACTCCAAAACTGAGATTGACTAATCTTGTCAAAGCAGGTATGCTGCCCTCGGAGTGACGTGATTTCTAAGGTAAAGCTGGCTGTCTGGCTCTTAACTCTATTGTTTGAGTGGAGAGACTTTAAGGGTTGTTTAGAGGAGGGAGAACGAAAGAGGATGATCTAATTAATAACAAGTGAGAGGACTGCAGCGCAGATATTCCCCTGTGAATGTCATAATGGATATTTAGATGGACAGCGAGTTTAACTCCAATCCCTGGATTTATAATGGAATAAACTGGCAAGAGAAGTGTTTGATATAGCATTGAGGTAGATCAAAGCTATCAAATATTTGCGAGTAGTTAGTTCGTAAGTGCAGTTTTCTTAGATATCAAAAATATTGTGAAAAGAAAAAGATTATTTTGTAAAAGAATGGGCATCTATCGAGTTATTTAGTAGTTCGAGTTATTTCTACAGATCTCAAATTGGAATTTTTTCATACGTTTTAACTTGTGCTTACATACGCCTAAATAATCTTATCACATTCCTGAAATGAATACACTGCAAAAAATGAACTGTTGTTTTTGCAGTCTAATACTGGCAGCCGAGGTTTCAGTTTAAAACTTTAAAACTCACAGCAATAAACTGTAAAATTATCACCTTTACAATTTTTTGTTGTAAAGTCAGAAATTGTATAGTTTTTTGCCGTAACATTTAGCTGTATTATACTGTAAAACAACAGTATAATACTGGCAGTAGAGGTTCCAATTTAAAACAAAAATGCACGGTAATAAACTGTAAAATTAGCAATTTCACAGTTTATTACTGCAAAATGAGCAATTTTACTACTCTAAAAGTAGCAATGTTACAGCTTATTACTGTAAAACTAGCCCTTTTTACAGTTTAGCTGTATAATACTGTAAAAACAATATTCATTTTTTACAGTGTAGAAAAATCGACTTCCTCAAGCCAAATACAGTATAATACGGTATTTTCAAAAAGTCACTTTTGTTTCTTTCCAAATTAATACCTCTGTGGGGTACTTGAGCAGGGATTGCTGGACTTTTGGATTAGATCAAAAAACATAACACTCTTCTGGGGCCCATCCACCTGGTTAAACCACGTGTAGTGGTGGGTACAGAATAGCCTGGAGTGTGTGTATGGAGGGTGGGGGTTCAGTTTTGTTTGAAAATAAACTAGAATCAAGTATATATATTTCTTTATGATTTACAACTCCTTAAATACTATACAGTGAAATCGCGTTACAACGAATACTAATGTATAAAAACATGCATCTCAACAAAATACATTTTCAGTCTTAATTTAATTGTTATTATCGCAATTAAATCCCTTTAAAGCGAAAAGACCGTTACAATGAAAAAAAAAAAAAACTGCAGTCTATTCACTGCAAAAAATGAGCTGTTGTTTTTACAGTACAATACTGGCAGCATAGTTTCCAATTTAAAACTGTAAAATGCACATGAATAACATGTAAAACTAGCAATTTTACAGTTTCTTACTGTAAAGTTAGACATTTTACAGTTTATTGCCATAAAATTTAGCTGTATGATACTATAAAAACAAGATTATAATACTGGCAGCAGAGGTTCCAGTTTAAAACTGTAAAATGTATGGTAATTAGCAATATTACAGTTTAGTACTGTAAAGTTAAAAATTTTACAGTTTATTACCATAAAAATATCTGTATTACATTATAAAAATAACATTATTTTTTTCACAGTGGGGTAACTGTAAAACTAGCAATTTTACAGTTTATTGCTGAAACATTTAGCTGTATTATACTGTAAAATCAGCAGTATAATACTGGCAGTAGAGATTCCAGTTTAAAACTGTAAAATGCAGGGTAATAAACTGTCAAATTAGCAATTTATAATTTATTACTCTAAAAGTGGCAATTTTACCTTATTTCTGTAAAGTTAGCAATTTTACAGTTTAATACTCTAAAATTAGCCTTTTTTCAGTTTATTACGACGAAATTAGCTGTATTATACTATAAAAACAACATTTATTTCATAGTGTTGAAGCTTAATGTCATGGAGTTTCACTGCATAAATCATATAAGAGAAAACGTTTCCTTTAAAGCAAAATTTATAAGTTAATACATTTCAGAAATTCTTAATTATAAAATAATGTTACGGAACGCATTATATATTTATCTTGAACTTGTTAGGCACATTGTATGCAGTCTCCAATTCAAAAGAAGACGTCAATTTTAATTTTTGGTAATTAGTTATTAATACAAGCTTGCTGAAATTTAATTATTTGCTAAATACTGAGCAAAGTTCGAAGAAAGACAAAACAAGAACAGCCATGAGCAACCCTATTTATTTAAAATGAATAATTAAGAACACTTCGCCAGAAGTTGGAAGAAGTGTGTATAGAAATATAGTTCGTGAAAGATTAAACTGGAACAAGATTTAAATATTCGGCACAAATATTCTCAGTCCTGAAACTTGTTCCTGCTATCTATTAACGGATTAAGTTCACTCGTCGCTACTTTCAGTGAAACTTTAATAAAGCAAACTTCAAAATCAAGCAAAAAATGGCGGAATCATTAGCTTCAAGATTCATGAATACTAAGTAGTCAACAAGTTGGTATAGCGGAATGAATAAATTATACTGTAAGGCGCACGAGTAAATTTCTGTTAATGCACAAATATTAAAAATTCATTGACCAAGTTCTACCATAAGAGTTAATGGCGTAAAACAAACTAACGCGAATCCACCTCAACAAAATGTTATGTTATTTCCTTTCAGTTGTAATACACTTAAGTACTGAAAGAACCGTGTTATGTATTAGGTGTTAATTTTAATTTTGGACTTTTAGAAAAAATGTGGTGATAAACGTAAAAAGGAAGTTTTTAGTTCTAAAGATTTTCTGAACTTTTCGCTAAAAAAGTTTTAAGTAAAAAAAATGTTGACACTACAGTAAAAATTAAAAACACAGATGCGAATAAGCTCATTTTTCCCCTCCTTGAAAAAAAAAAAAAAAAAGGATATAGAAAGCATAAGAAATGCATACACCTGAAAGAAAGGATGTTGTTAAATTCATTGTTGATTTTTAGGGGAAAACATTATTTTGTTTTGTTTTATATTTAAAAAAGTTTATAAAGTTCTTAAAAACTCTTTATTTCACCTGCGAAAACAAGCAAAAGTACAATTTTCTGCAAAACTTCTGTTTTTGCAAATCCAATCATCGTTTACAGTTCTAAATGAAAGTTTAAAGTGTGTACATACTAATGTAACGCAAACCGGAACTTGGAATTAGGTAAAAGCAAATCTAAAACTAACATTAGGATTCAATCAGTGTCGTAAGATTAAGCTTTAAAATAGAAATTTGAAAATGTATAAAATTTATTGTTGCACATGATATTTCTAAAAGAACATTGCCATAACGGAAAAACATTTTTCGTGCGAAATTTAACTGAACTTATTTAAATGTATTGCTTATTACTAGTCCAGAATGCTGAGTGCGCAATTTTAGAAAGTGACAATGTTAAAATTAAATAAATATATTCGTGTATTAGTAAAAATTATTTTCTATATTCTTGGCAGTGCTACAAAGAAATGTTGCAAATGGAAAACATTACGTAGTGATTTATTTTATCATTTAAATTAGCAAAAATATATATTGAGCATTTATTATAAAAAGTGAAATTCTTAATTTTTCAAGAAAATATTGGAAACTGCAACGAAAATTCTAATATACGATATCTAGTCTATTACGAATAAAAAATTAAATTTGACTATATATCTATGGTCAAACTATGCTTATTTGTTTTATAAATTTTTAAAAAGAATGTTTTTTCCCTTAAAACATAGCTTTGAAACGCCGCCAAGTGCCTGGAATGATTCTTCGCTTAACTAATAGCCTTGCGTTATTTTTTTTTATTTACGAAACTGCAACACATAACAGCTATACTCTAAGACGCCTTTTTATGTTTTTCTCTAAAAACCATTACACTCTTTTTAAAAGGAAAGAGTGATGATTTACGCCTAAGATGTGGCTCGGCTAAAAGATATGCATTATACTGAAAGAGGAGAAATTCTTTTGATAAAAAAATGATACTATCCTAAAAAAGGAGCAGGACCGGCCATTTTCCTAAGACAGTGTAAGGACTTCCTTGCATGTAATTACAAAGTATGCTTTTCTTCTTTTTCTCTTTCTGGTAGGGTTATTTAAAAAGAAAACTAGTAAGAGAGCCTTTATGAAAGTAATTAAAAAATACAAAAGTGGTGTTTTATGTATTTAGTTTAAAAGCTCAATATTTATGTGTGAGGGTATCTTGCTTTACAAGCTGCATAAATAATACAAAAGAATATATGTGTGTGTGTATGTGTGTGTGTGGGTGTGTATGTTCCTTTTTTAAAATCCACAGTTTGAGTCGGATCTGGACCCAAATTTGGCAGGGAGGTACTTAGGCTTCCGGGAAGTGTCGTAGGAGGTTTTCGAATGCCAAAAAGTACCGAACTGCTCAAATTTCAATTTAAGGACTAAAAGATGGCTTAAAATGGTTCTTTCTACCCAAAATAATTATAGGATATTCTCAAATTTGGCCTCATTGGAAAGATCTGGAAAAATACCTTTTAAGAAGATTTCCCCTCGAAGGTTTTGGGAATCGCTAATCCGTATTTGCAACAAGAAAAAAGACACAGGCATTTTTCAGTTAGCAAAAATGACTTTTAAATTGAACAGATAAAAGTCATCTGCGCGTGGCTAATAAGCGTGAAAAAAAATCATTGATAAGAAAAAGGTGAATAACTATCTGTTGACATTTTTTCCTTTAGTGTGAACAAACAAAATTCTCGTTTTTACTTTTAGGCTTCTCCTGTGTTGTTTTCCTGTTGTTAAAAATTTTTGGCAATTGATTCAATTTTGGAACTGCGTTCCGGCAAAATAGCGACTTTAATCTAATCGGGACTTTTAGACACGCGTCACTTGACATAATTTTTATTCTCAATGTAGACCGGACAGAGCCGGGTCATGTAGCTAGTCTCCTCTCTACTAATAATAAAAGTTGAAGGTGGGTCTGTCTTTCTTTCTTTCATTCC
The DNA here is from genome assembly GCA_038373865.1 of Uloborus plumipes. NCBI lineage: Eukaryota > Metazoa > Arthropoda > Arachnida > Araneae > Uloboridae > Uloborus > Uloborus plumipes. The sequence goes on from JAXGGA010005632.1 coordinate 36,379, forward strand.
TTCCTTCTTTCTGTCAGTCTGTCTGTGACGCGAGTAGGGCCAAAACCGTTCGGTCGATTTTCACAAAAATTGCCGCAAAAAGAGTTTGTAGTATGGGGGTGTGCGCTTTAAAGCGTTTTTTTTCTAAAATTCTATTTCGTTCTTTTTCTGTTCGAGTTCTTAGCTCATTTTTCATACAAATTTAATAAAATGGGGAAGAAATATTTCATATACATTTTCAAATTCTATGGCATTGGAAAGCTTAAAATTTTCTGCTAAAAATTATAACAATTTGAAGTCTCTGTGAGTATTAGAAGAGCTATAACAATTGTTTCTAGATTTCCGGAATTCAACGCTTGCCTTGAGCAAGCCAAAGGATTTGAAGTAATTAAGCTCGAGAATAAATTCTGTTGGTTTCTGTAAGCAACAAAATTGTTCTTATCTTCTTTTTTGGCTCATTTTTTAATCATACTTTTAAGGAACTACAATTGAATAATAACTAAAATTGAGTATTCTTTCTGCGATATGAGTTTATTGACAAATGGAATTTTAATTTTATACCACAGGCAAAACCGTGTGGGTACCGCTAGTATAAAATAAGAATCTATTCGAATTGAATTACAATTGATGTATTTGTAAAATACACGTTTTACAGAATCAAACCATGTTGTTTAACAGGCGAATATCTACATAATTACCTTATCTACGCTCTTGGTAGCTAATTTAATTAGATTTTACATCAAAAAAATCATCTAGGAATCAGAATGTTTCAGAATTACCCAGGTCAAAAAAGTAATTAACGTGGAAATATTTATTCCATACCTTAGAGGTTTGCAATAAGTAAATAATAAGCAGTTGGAAATAACTGCTGTACATTTAATGCAGGTTTTGTCAACATATTCTGGAGTTCATTATTTATTACGACTGCTGGAAGACAAGGAATTTGTAGTCGGCTTTTTGCCCAACTCTAATAACCGACATTTCGAAGTGCATATTATTCGAATTTACCCAGTATTGATGTAGTCAAATGCACAAACATGGTATATCACGAATGAAAAGCTTTAAGATCTGAAAACAAAGTCTGAAAACTGGGATCTTGTTTTTGGAAAAAAAAAGCTTTGATTAGAAATATGTTTTCTTGCTTAGCTAATATTACTGACTAACATTATTTTTTTATTAGTAGAAGTCTGTGATTGTCTAACGCTAGCAGCGTTTCCAAACTTGGAGTTACTACGAAAGCTCATGCAGCCTGTCACTTTGTTAACATGTAACCGTTCAAAATTTATCGAAGTAAAATTGTTCAAACTGAAAAGTCAAATACAGGAAAGAGGTGTCCCCACCTATATCGTTCGAACAAAAAAAAAGTTTGTCCAAATCGAGCTGTTCACTCAAAATGTATTAGGGAAGGGAGTGGCATGGCAGGTTGTTAGAACGGTCGAAAAGTGAACAAAAAATTGTTTTAGTTGAAATGTCAAATATGAGAATAAGGTGCTCTTGCTGAGATCTTTCAAACAATTTTTTTTGTCCAAATCTGACTGTTCTTACAAAAGTTATTGGAGGGGGTGGAGGGGGGTGATGGACTAACCGACCGACAAACATTTTTCCCATATCAAAACCTGAGTTTCTAATACCTACTTTTCGATTTTTTTTCGATATTAATCGCAATAGTTTAAAGCTGCATTAAGTCACTTCTGATACTTTTTTCATCTTCCTTTTAATTGAACTTAAAATTCGGCAAAAATGGGAGTATCTGTGGGTGTGTTTGTGTGTTCTCCATACATATCCACAGCTTGCGTCGGATCTATTTCAAAATAAACTCAGATATCCTTTAATGCTCAGGAGTTCAAAAATTGTGTTTTAGCCATAAAATCCTTAAAATGGAACGTATAAGCCTGTGAATAACAATGACTACATTTTTAGGTTTTTAAAAAATATCATGAAATTGGTCTTTCATGCAAGTTGACAGGAAATTGCTCACTTGTTTTCCTCTTTTCTTTATGTCGTATTGTTGAACACGTGTGACTTGGCACATATCATTTATTTTCGAAGTGGATCATGAAGCGCAGTAGTGTAGAAATAAAGTATAAATACGTAATAGTTAATTATTAATAAGCATAGAACTAATAAATTCAAATCTGTAAATTAAAAAAAAGTCATCCCCAAAAGAGAGCTAACAAATTTTAATTACTTAAAGTCTGTCTACATTTAAAGCATTATCCAAGCAATACTGACTGCTTAATAGTAGATGCACAAATATCTTCTCGAAGTTAAGATCATATGTTGAAAATTATGAAACGGTTTTAAAAATATTCCCTCAAGACTTTAAAATGTACTCCAGAAGCGACTATTTGAAATGTACTTGAATAGTTACATGAAAGTTTTATCGGTCTGAAAATCGAAATATAACCTTACGATTCTAAGACATCAAATATTTATCGTGTCTGCATTACTCATAGCACTTCACTTCGCTTTGATCCAACTGTATTTTCATGATCTGAATAACATGGATTGTATTCACATCAGCTTTGTTTCTTATTCTGAAATTTATCTGATGCATGTTTGAACACTGCAAGAAAAGTTTCATGTTTGGAATAAAAATTAGTTTACTTACATTTTTTAAAGATTGGAAATAGTATTTGCTGTTCAGAATATTGGTCAATGTATTTTTATACATAATTTTAATTCGTGAATGTGACTCTAAAAGCTATATGAGAAAGTGGGTAGCACACATGAGTGAGTGAGTGAGATAGATAGATAGATAGAGAGAGAGAGAGAGAGATAGAGGGAGAGAGAGACAGAGAGAGAGAGAAAGAGAGAGAGAGAGAAATAGATAGAAAGAGAAATAGATAGAAAGATAGATAAGGAGAGAGAGAGAGAGAGAAATAGATAGAAAGATGGATAAGGAGAGAGAGAGAGAGAGAAATAGATAGAAAGAGAAATAGAAATATAGATAAGGAGAGAGAGAGAGAAATAGATAGAAAGAGAAATAGATAGAAAGATAGATAAGGAGAGAGAGAGAGAGAGAGAAATAGATAGAAAGAGAAATAGATAGAAAGATAGATAAGGAGAGAGATAGAGAGAGAAATAGATAGAAAGAGAAATAGATAGAAAGATAGATAAGGAGAGAGAGATAGAAAGAAAGATAGAGAAAGAGAGATAGGAGGAACAGAAAGATGAAGAGGGAGAGAGACAAAGGTAAGATACGGATAAGTATACATAGAGATAGATAGAGAAAGGGAGAGATAGAGAAAGAGCGATAGAGAAGGATAAAGATAAAGGTAACGATAAGAGAGAGAGAAAGAGAGATAGAAAGATAAAAATAGAGAGGAGATGGTATATTAGGGTTATGCTCATCGAAGATCAGGTATCTTGCACGTTCACTCGTCCTGCACGTGACAGCTCAAGCGTACTAAAATTGAACCTGGTTTATTTGAACATGTTTAAAAGGAACTACTACTACGACAAATTAAATTTTAGATTCCTGTCGTATTGTTTGTTGTTTATTTTTAGACGGATAAGAGGAATTACGGTAAAGAAGAATAAATTTTAAAGGCTCCTTTGCGTTTGTTTTAACGAGGTTCGATTGTATTAAAATAGTCCTTGGATTATGTGTGTGTTTTTTGTTATATACATGTCATTTGTGTACATGTACAGTACTGGCCAGAATGGATAGGTGACCACAAAAACTACGATGTATGATTGCACAAGCACAATTGCATTTAATCAAGTACTTATTTTGTGGGAATTATTAATTGTGTGTGTGTGTAGTTATATAAACAAAGTATACCTACATAATTGAGAAAGGGTTTAATATTTGATGTTGAAACCTTTTTTTTCTAATACAGCTTGGGTACAATAAGGCATAAATACATAATTTTTCACAATAATCTGGTGTAAATTCTAAAATGTATGTATTTTTTTTAAAGTAAATATCTCAGAGAGCCATACCAAACTGGTATATCTATACAAATCGGAAGATACGGGGGTCCCTAAGGTGCTAAATGCATGAAAAACGTGTAATAAAGAAAAACTGCCGAACCCGCGTAGAGTTTCTGTGTCGTAGTATTCGAAATAACGCTTACCATTTCTGATAATGCACAATGTTTACAAAATGTACGTAGTTTTTGTAAACTTGTAAAATGAACTTGACTGTCTGGATGTTTCGAAGTTGAGTTCTCTGTTTTTCAGGATAATGTGTGACAAAATCTCTATGTCACCAATGGTACCGATGCTATATTCTTCGGAAAAAATTCTGTCGCTGACGAACTGGAAACTTTTTTTATCGCTACTTTAACCTGATCGGATTTACTAATCCCAACGAAGCAACAAAAAGCACAAAAAGTAAATAAAATGTTATGCTGGGCTATTTATAGAAACCACGAAGCCAAGATACTTCGTTGATAGAGAATTTAGAGTAGCAGCCGAATTGAGGGCTGTAAAAAAATAATTGAGATGAGTTTAAAAAAAAAGACCACAATTGGTAAAAAATGCCAAAATTTTGAACTACAGAAATCTTCGAAAGATTGACAACACATATACGGTCCAAAATAATGGGTCTCTCTTTTTTTACTTCTTCTAAGGAGCAAATGCATCTAAGTCTTGAAATTTATGAAGATTACGCTTTGACAAACCTTAACTTTTATTAAACCTTATTTATAAAATATTTTTAGAGTATTTTTGTCATCAACAAAATTGTTTTGTCTTAGCCACCACACATGTATTAGTGACTTTTGTAAGGTAAAACATTTATGTTTATTTATTTTTTTTTTAAAGTTTCACTAATGAAATGAAAGATAGAGCTGTTACGAGTAGGAGAATATGTATGATTTTTGGTAAAATAGCCCTCCATCTTTTTCTTTTTGAAACTAAAGAAGCAATAATTAGTCGTAAAGCAAAGTATAATCTCACAAAATTTGAAACAATAGGTTCAGGGGAATTTTTGCTAGAACTTAGATGGCTGAAACAATTGTCTAAACGTGTGTCCTTTACCTCACCAGTAATACTTCTTAAAAAATAGCAATTATGAAAGATATTACACTGGCGGAAAAAAAAATCCCAACACCAAGAAAGACTTGTGTTAGATAAACAAAATTTGGTAGGCGTGTTTATACAACTGAAAGATGACATCGATTGAAATTTCGTGTTCCGCGCATAAGTGTGGCGCAGCTGGCGTCACTCAGAACATTCAAATAAGGCTTGTTTTAAAAGCGTGTTGTGAAGCTCGTGTGTATTATTTTTCCGTGAAATTTGACGAATTTTGTTCATGTTAGCCAGGAATACCTTTAAGAAGACGAAGAAGCCATTATCAACAGCTCACCGAGTTTAAACGAGGTCGTACAATTTGGCTACGAGAAGATGGATTTTCATTTCGCGATATTGCAGAAAGACTTGGGCGGGAATGTTTCCACCATGCATAATTATTGGAAGCTATGGGCAAGGGATGGTACTACCTCAAGAAGATCGAGTTCCGAGCTGCCACGTGGCACGACTGAGAAGGAAGATCGCCGAATCTTGCGTACGGCTGTGGCGCATCGTAATGCATCTGCGGCTGACATTCGAGCTGCAGTTGGTACCGTCGTGACCCAAGGAACGGTAAGAAACTGTTTACTTCAAGGACAGCTCCGAGCCAGGCAGTCTGTAGCCGGTATTCCATTGACTGCAAACCATTGCCTTTTCCGACGGCAGTGGTGCCACGACAGAGCTCACTGGAGGTCGGAGTGAAGATCTGTTGAAATTTTTGATGAAAACAGATTCTGAATTAGTGCCAGTGGTGGCTGTATATTGGTCAGAAAGAGGTCAGGAGACCGCCTGCATCTAAGCGGTCTACGGCCTAGACACACGGGACTCACACCTGGAGTTATGGTCTCTGGAGCAATTTCTACGACAACAGGGGCATTCTTGTGGTTATCCCAAACTCATTGACTGAAAATTTGTCGTCAGTCTGTTAATTTAACCAGTAGTACAGCCCTTCATGAGTAGCATTCTAGGGGGCGTTTTCCAACCGGATAACGCTCGCTCTCACATCGCTGCTGTAATGCAATGACATGTTACCATGAATACAGAGTGCTGACATGTTACCATGACCTGCAAATTCACCAGGTCTGTCTCCAATTCATAACGTATTGGATATCATGGGATGGCACCTCGAGCATCATCCACAGTAGTATTGACACAGCAAGTGCAACAAGCATGGAACTCCATACCACAAAGTGTCATTCGGCACCTGTATGACATCATGCATACACGCTTGCAGGCTTGCCTTCAAAATTCTGGAGGTTACATCCTGTATTAAATTAACATAATTTCACATTTGCACAGCATTTTCTTGAGCTTAAATTAGCCAGTGATCCTGTACATTTAATTAATTAAACATGTTAACTAGACAGTTGCATTACCCAAATTTCATTACTCTACGGCAATTTTTTCTTGGTGTTGGGATTTTTTTTCCGCCAGTGTAGAAAAAATATTAGAACAAATCAAAATGAGCAATAAACTCATTATGTTAGCAAAAATTTGTTACTTGTTGCCCTACATAGTTTGCGCACATGTAAAAACTTAATACACATTTAATCTAATTATTCCTCACGCAATGGTCGAATAATCACCAATTGTAAGACAAAAATCATTATTGGCAGTATTTTCTTTAATTTCTCTTTCGTGAAACTACATTTACAGAGTTGAATGAACAAAAGTTACTTTCCGTTGAAAATATCAATATGAAAACGCACAGCAAATGAATCACAGCGTTTAACTACTGATAAAAATTTATCATGACCAAAAAAAGAATACAATTACTAATTTGCGTTCAAATCACATTTTATTGAAATGGTAACAAATTCCTTCACAAATATGTTTTGTGGAAAAAAAAATCCAAGAATGTATTTTGACTCACTTTCCGACACAGCAATTTCGTTAATTTGCAATGAAATATTTAAAATATTATAGCTTTCCGCTTAATATTCAGAGTTAGAATTAAAGCAGAATGATTGATTCTAAACAGATGAATTGCAGTTAAGCGGATTTAACAGTTGCTGCAACAATTAAATCATAGAACAGGAAGGGACAGCATTCGGAGCGTGAGCAAAATTAAACTCGTCGTTACTGAGTAGCTGTGAGATTTAATTAAAATCAATGTTGGGGAAGAAGACCAACGCATTATTTTCCGCGCGTAGACAACATTTTTCTTTTGGTTGACGCAAAATTGGAATGTCCCTCACTGAAGTTGTTTTTAATACACACTGTAAAAAAAGAATGTTGTTTTTGTAGCATAATACACAGTTAATTTTATAGTAATAAACTAAGTATTGCTAATTTTGCAGTCATAAACTGTCAAACTGCTAATTTTAAAGTACTAAACTGCCGCTGAATTTGTATTAATAAACTGTAAAATTGCTAATTCTAGAGTTTATTACCGTGCATTTTACAGTTTTAAACTGGAACCTCTGCTGCCAATCTCATACTGTTGTTTTTAGAGTATACTACAGTTAAATTTTACTTCAATAAACTGTAAAATTGATAACTTTACAGTAAGAACCGTAAGATTGCTAGTTTTACAGTTCATTACTGCGCATTTTACAGTTTTAAATTAAAAATAATATACTGTGAGAACATCGGTTCATTTTTTGCAGTGCTGATTTAAAATTATTTAATGTTATTAATTTTTAAACCAATGCTCATTTTCATAGTTCAGTCCAAGTGTGCAACAGCAACACAGATGCGGATTTTCAAAATCGTAAATAGGAGGAAATCTGACAACGAAAAGACTACAAAGGGTTCAAATGCACATCAAATAAGTTTTTATTTGTTCATTTATTCTGTGCTCAATCCATTTGCACAAATAAGACTTTTTTAGCACACTGAACAAAATAAACTGTTGCTTTTACAGTACAATACTGGCAGCACAGGCTCCAGTTTAAAACTGTAAAAGCTAAGTAATAAGCTGTAAGATTTGCTATTTTGCAGTTTATTACTGTAAAATTAGCAATTTTACAGTTAGTTACCATAAAATTAGCTGCATTATACTGTAAAAACAACAATGTAGTACTGGCAGCAGAGGTTCCAGTTTAAAATTGTAAACTGCACATTAATAAACTGTGAACCTAGCAATTTTAAACTTTATTACTGTTAAATTACTATGAAATTAGCTGTATTATACTGTAAAGACAACATTCATTTTTCGCAGTGCACATGTTTGCACTTTATTTCCGGAATTTAAATTTTTGGTCTTTAATTTTTAGCTTACTTTTCCGTTTAAAAAGAAAAAATCATTAAAAATGACTTAATGCGTGTCATCTTTTTCGAACTTGAAAAAAAAGGGTACACTAAAGTTACTGCATAGCTAAAAAATAATAAATACATTTGTATTTTAATTAATTTTACAGTGCAAGAGTAATCATCAAAGGTATGTTTAAGAATCCTTTTCAATATATGTTTATTCACTAAGACCAATGAGCAATCGATTAATCAGGCATCAAACAGCAAATCATTACTTTGAAAATACGCATTGAAAATAAATATCAATCACTTCCTTTTGATCTCTTTGAAATGCGGAAAATTTCTTTAAACATGTCGATTTGTCAATAGAAATGCTATGATTGGAAATGAAGACATTTCATTCCAGCTTTATAGCATTTTCTAATTCAGGAGGCTTTTTTTGAAGAGATAATTTTATTGAACTGAAACTAGTTAAAATATTTTCATCCGACTATGATTTTATGAATAGATAAATCGTAAATAGCCAAAAGGTCTTCTGTGCTTTAACTATTTATCTCTCTGCACTTAATATACTAACTATACATGATGTTGCTGTATGAAATATTTTTGAGTGGTGCGATTCAAGCTCTCACCAGACAAATTCATTCCAATAAAAGATGATAATCATTCATCAAATCATAGAGATATGTCTGACTTAAAAGCTGATATATAATATTTATTGATTCGAGCAGTGTTTTTGGTGCTATTAAGTTTCGGAGCAAATGAATTTTTTGTATCATTTTTTGCCACCTTTTACATTGTTGTTGCTATTTCCTTTTCTGTCACGGGGAACTTTTTCTTGGAAAAAATATGTTTAAAAAAATCTATTTCGAAATTTTATCTTAAATTTTGTACAACTTGATAGACATTTTTAAATGTGTCAAATCCATAGGAAATAAGCAAAATAAAGTATATCAATCTTTCTCCCCCCCTCCCTCTCTCTCTTTGGTTTTGTAATATTGCCAAATACCTGCGATAATATTGAAATATCGCAGATCGGACTCGACTAGTTCTTGTCACTTTAGGCGAAAAAAAAAAAAAAAAAGAAATATTTTTTGTTTGCCTCTTTTCTTTTTTTGACTGTACGTGACAACTACGTGAAACGATAGCATATAACTGTAAAAGTAGCCTGGCGCCAGCAAAGTTTATTACTGAAAAATGAAATCCTTTTAAAATTATTACAAAAACAGAATACCTTAAAGAAAATAGTGCTAGCGGATCTTTTAAAATAATCGTATGAAAGCAAAATCTTACCGACTTTCCGTTTCATCTGGATTTGTAATCTAATCGATGTTGTGAAAAGGATATACAAAAAGAGAAATCAATTTTTATAAATTATTATATTGGAATTAACTATTTGTATCTCAAACTGAAACAAAATCAATTCAGAATGTTCCATCAAAAATCGACTGTGTCTGTTTGTTCCATCAATTTTTATTATTTTTTATCTTATTCTTCACTTTCAGTTCAGTGCAGCTCATTTCATTCAAACCAAGAAAAGGCTAAGATTAATCTGCAGGCGTTCGAATGTTCATCCGCAAGAGAAATAATCTTGAAAATACAGATATTTTAATAATATAACCTAAAATTAAGTGCACTCGTCCAGAAACTTAAATTTAAACAACGCATGCCTGACTAAACGCAATCATCAATTTCTATTCCTAACTATTTTAAGCGCATAAAGTGGCTGCATTCACGTATCACGCTAGCGGTAATTCTGTGCTACAACCACATATATTTCTTTCATGGAGGCGTAAAATTAGTATTCTGGTTAACTCGTTCAAAACTATGAACATTTTTCAATCTCATGCTTTTTAAAGAAACGTGAGAAGCTTACGTAACTCTTGCTCCTTTGTCCACTCTGTTGCATTGTACTATACGTTTCTTCAGAAACTTGAAAGTTTTCCTGCTTTAAAATTATTAATTTGCTGCCTTAATTAAATTCTCTGAATCAGCGTGTTCTTTATATTTAATGTTTAAAAAAGTGCGATAAACAGTAAATATTTCAATTAATTTTGCACTGCTATATTTTATTTTCTTTCGGAATTTTTTAGAGGGTATTTCAATCTCTTTCTTCAGCATGAATATATTTTGTACGCTATTGGTAAAGTAAGAAGTAAGAATAAAGCAAATTATTGGTAAAGCAAAGAGAAACTTTGTTTTTTGGTTTAACGCGATTTTTTCAAAAAAAAAAAAGCTTGCAAATTATAATTCTTAAAAATTACATTTCAGTGAATGTTTGAAAAAAAAAACTCTGTTTTGTAGTATCCAAATTGTAAATAAGGGACAGTTTAAATTCTTCACATTACTTCGATCGTCTTTGACGAAGAATTTCTTCTAAACTTAGCATTGTTTAGAATTGTTTTTAATGCATTAAAAAAATGCGTTACTTTTCTCAAAACCTTCCTATCTGGCAGTAAGCAGTTTCTAGTAGGGTATAATCTTTGGCGATAATGTTGGGGGGGGGGGGTACCATCTCCCCCAAGACAAAACAAACAAACAAAACAAAAACTTTTAAATTTTTGTGTAAAAGTTCATTTATTACAATTTATTAGGCCCTAGAAGTTTATGTAACCACCCCTCTACCCTTTCTTATGCATCATTTTCAGTAAAATTTAAAAAATGAAATGTAACTTCGCGAAAAAATTTCAGAATTGAAGTATTTTTGTTTTTCATGAACTTTTAAATTTATTTTGAGTATCCCCTCCCCCCTCCCATTAACGTGTCACCCATTGTTAACCCCCTCTCTTCCCCTGTATTAACGCTACTGCTATTAATAATACGGAATCTGTTCTGGTATATACAACAACATTGTAAAATAACATCATGGTGGTGATTATTCTGGTTTAGCATCCCCCCCCCCCCGCCTTAAAAGATAAGACGATAAGTATCATACTAATAACTTAAGCTCGAAATGTTTTTAAAAATATATTTTAGCGTACCTGTGATTAAAAAAAGGGGGGGGGGAATCCCTAAGCTTTTCAACAATCAAAATAGTTCAGCAGTTTTAATTTGATCTTTATCAAAAATCACATCGTTCACAATCTCAAGAAAAAAAGCTAAGTTTTCAAAGTTATTTCCAGCTTCCTAGTTTATGTTAATTGCTGATTTTATTTCTTCTTATAAAATGTCTTTTTAAATATTATATCGTAGGCAGAAAAACAATTCAGTAAAAAAAGTATGTACCCTCTGGGGTCTATCGTAACTTTTAAGGTACGAATTTTCTTTTCTTAATAAAAAAAATATTTTTTACATAATATATTTTTTATTATTTTTCCTGTTCATTAAACACTGTTTGTAACCAGTATACAAAATATCTTTGGAAAAAAAATGTCAGGTATTAATGGGTTAACTATTACGTGTAACTATAAAGTTTCCTTTTACTATTCCTCTCAGTTAAATTACTGAATTTCTTATTTCAACACATTTCCTTCATAGTTTTTGTTCGTTTATTCAATTTCACAGTCGTTTATTTATTTTGCTTCCCTTTTTTCCTTCTTCTGCTTTTGTTACAACTATTTGCTGATTTGCTTTTCTTATGTGACAAATTACACTGTTTCTTTTACTTGCTATTTTCCAATTAGTTTTGTTATGTTTTTTTTTTTTTTTGACTTCAACTCCCCTGAAATTCCCAGTGCGTACTTAAATAAATTATTTTAATTATTTTTTTTTTCGGCCATCCACTATATGATCTTTCATAATGATAGAATTCCAGTAAAATTGATGGTTTTTCAAGACATTTTTTTGTTCATTTTACTTTTATTGGCTGTATTATGTCAGCGGGTAGAGACATGAATTATGGTGCTTTATTTTCATTTTTAGAAACAGACAAAATGCGTTCTTTGTTAGAAGAAGTTTGATAAAAAGTTGTTACCGTGAAATCGGCAGAGAAAAGGTTATTACACTACTTTTTCGAAAGCAAAAAGTAGACATTTCTTTATTTACATCTTACAAAGGTTAAATTTATTTTGACTTTTACTAGAAAAAATCTTCTAAAAATGCTCTTACCCATATGTAGTAAAAAATATATTAAATGAAATATTTTGTTTCATTTACTGAGGGAAAAAGGTTTGATGTTTATAATTACTGATAGTAAAATTAACTGAAAAGAAATTATTAACTAATTAGTTTCCGTAAACAAAAAAAACAATTTGTTATCCGCGAGAGAAAATGCGCACAGAAACGGGCATCCTCACTCTTGAGGACAGTTCGTGCACATATCGTCGGTTTGGAAGAATAACGCTGCAACTCAAAAAAATTGAAAAATGACATTTTTATATCATTTTGTTCAGAAAAAATCGTTCTTTATGATGAACAAGGTTACAACTAAAAAGTGTCAAAAATATCCGCTAGGGATCAATTTTTGGGGAACACTGATGTAACTCAAACTACCTTCACTCTTTTTAAAATTACGTCGTTAGTTAAAATGCCATTGAAGTCAATCATGCTACATTAGAAAAGAGATTTAAATGTGGTTTTTTTAAATGCTACCTTTCATTTAAATAGTCGCAATAGTTTAGAGCACTAGCGCGATTGAAGTTTCTGAAAAGTTAAAAATTGCTCTTCTGAAAAATGGGCTTTTTTGATGGGCTCTCCACCAGATTTACCGGTGTCCTAGCGAAACGAAACACGGCCTTATTAGACTACAGCTTAATTTTCTACAGTTCTCAAAATACAGGTAAAATGATGGGGCACATCAATCTTCTTCTTTTTGAGTTAACTTCTTAAACTACATATTCTACACCATAAAATGAATATTGTTTTTACAGTATAATTTAGCTAATTTTGAAGTAATAAACAATGAAAATTGCTCATTTTACAGTAATGAACTGTAAAATTGCTTACTTTACAGTACTAAACAATAAAATTTCTAATTTTACAGTAATAAATTGTAAAAACGCTAATTTTGCAGTTTATTATCGTGCATTTTACAGTTGTTAAACTGGAACCTCTGCTGCCAGTATTATACTGTTATTTTTACAGTATTAAACTGTAAAATTTTTAACAATACATTAAGAAACTGTAAAATTGCTATTTTACAGTTTATTTTTTTGCATTTTACAGTTTTAAATTGGAACCTCGGCTGCCAGTTTTGCACTGTGAAAACAACAATTCATTTTTTGCAGTGAGGGATTTAAAGCTTAATCAACAACATTTTATTTAAATTACAAAGAATCATGAAGGGACATGTTGGCCCTTACGTTACGAGGCGTTAGACTCGTAGCCGGAGGGTCTTGGGATCGATCGTAGCCGATTAAAGATTCACCATCTTCACTAATGGTGGATGAGGGATGTTTAAAATGTTCATGTTCACAAAGTCCTACAAGTGAGCACTATCTTTGGGGGTGCTGAACTAGGGGTTTGCTCCGCTCCTGGTCTGAATTAAAAGAGCAGAGCGCTCTTCAATACCCCATCCGAGTGATTAAACCACGAGCTGTGGTCGGTACGGAGGACCCTGGAGTGAAAAGTGAATCATGAAGGAACAAAATTTAGTGTACAATAAGAACAGAAAAAAAAAATAAATACAAGACTCTTCTGTAACAACTCTTGATACACTTTTACCGATTAATAATTAACTTCATATTGATAATGCTTTATCATCAGTTATACTTTTTGGTGGCAATAAAATCATGATTGAGATAGTTGTTTTAATCCTGCATAGAAAAATAAGGTATTGGACTTATTGGTCTACATATCTTTATTTAGCGCACCCACCTTATTTAAAAATCTTCCATTAAAGTATGCTTCGTAAAAGAAAAAAGCCTTTATTCTTAAGAAAACCAAATGTGTGGCAGAGGGTTTAGAAAAGTTAGTTTAACAATTTATTATCTAGCTGAATTAATATCAGCGCTGTTGTTCTACAATCAAGTGCGAACCAAACAAATAGTAGGCTCTTATGCATGCAGGTCAGGTTCAGAGAGAATCACTTTGGCAAACGATGTGTGCGTGAAGTTTCTAAATTCTTAAACTGAAATTTTAGCAGATTTCCATAAGGTTCGTGCGATGAGCAAATAAGAGATTTACTTTAAACTTCCTTCATTACGAAAGTGTAGTTGCTTAACACTCTAATGCATATTTAGTGAAAATGAATTCCGTTTGAGGAGTTGCGTTTGGCTATAATGTTCCTCAGATAGTTGCCCCTTAATGCTGCAATTATTTCTGCCGTAATCGATGGAATATTCAGTTTAATGTTGCTTAGAAAAATAATTGCTTGGGAATAGAGGGGATCATTTCGAATGCAGGAGGAAGAGTTTGTTTTGGTTATTCTTACGATGTTTTAAATATTCTTTGAGAAATGTTTCTTAAAAGCGTTTTCAAACTTTTAGGAATATTAAAAAACGATTTATGTAGTATTGTTGATGCATCTTGATTTTTTAAAAGAATAATAAGAGAACTTTAAATTTTTTTCGCTTTATGGAAATGAAGCACTAATTAATTCAGGTGGAATATTATTATGCGTATTTATACAATACATTGCAAAAAAAAAAATTGTTTTTACAGTATAATACTAGCAGCAGAGGTTCAAGCTGAAAGCAAAAAAAGCACAGTAATAAACTGTAAAACTAGCTATTTTACAGTTTGTTACTCTAAAATCAGCAATTTTACCATAAAATTAGCTGTATCATACTATAAAAATTACAATATAATACTGGCAGCAGGGGTTCCTGTTTAAAACTGTAAAATACACCGTAATAAACTGAAACTAGCAATTTTACAGTTTATTACTGTAAACTAGAAATTTTAGTTTACTTCTGTAAACTAGCAATTTTACAGTTTACTAATGTAAAATTAGGAATTTTACAGTTTATTGCTGTAAAACCACTAAAATTAGCTGTATTATCCTGTAAAACCAACATCTTTATTTTACTGAGTAGATAAGAGTGGGTATGCAATAGACAGAATGGTTATATTTGACTCCTCAAGGGGCTAGGTTTTCCCTTTCAAATCTCAGCACTGTTGTAAGATCAGCACACTTGGTTCATAAACGTTGTTAAATGACTGTTAACGTTGTGACAACAATTTATAAACGCTTATGAATCCCTCAAACGTTGGGTGTGTTACTTGGGCATTATACTAGTGACATTATTAAATTGCCATGGTAAGTTTTGTTCCCAAACGTAACACGGGCCGTTGATTTTTTGTGGTTGTGTATCATTGTTAGCTTTCAGCGTAGAGATTATGTTTTGTACTGTTAATAAAAACTACAGCAACCTTTTTTTAAGATGTTGAGCAAATGATACACTGTTTTTATGATAAGATATATTATTCAGAAAGATGAAAAATAGCAATTTTTAGCTTTTATTACTGTAATTTTGAAATATGTTTAAAAAGTATACTTGGGAACATTTGATTCTTTTGAACAAAGGAGACTTCTTTCTATATAAATTACCATTTAGTGGGATTTTATGAACAAATTTATGCTACTTATTCTGCTTAATGTTTAACCAAAATGCAGTCGCGTGCAAAATATAGCTTGGAGGAAAAGTAAATCCCCTATAAATAGCGTAAGATTGAAAATATTAAGAGAAGCGTTACATTTTCGAAATTTGAAAAAAATACACATAACACATTTTAAATCTATCATTAAGCTTCACTTTATCAAACTTGTTGTTGAAATTCGAAAGCTGAGTTTTTTCCTTCTTTTCTTGGGAACAACCAATTTTAGATAATTAGTAATGTCAATTTTTTAATATTTTTACAGTTTATTAGTTAAAACATTAGTTTTACGCGTCACTTATAGTACATGTTGAATTTTAAATGCCTTTTAAACATTAACTTCTTAATTTTAACAGAATACTTAATCAAGACCGATGCAAGACTATAAGTGTCTTTAGCAATGCTGGTTACAGCTTACTACAGACTTGATATTTTTTCTTCTTTAATATTAGTCTGAATTGCTCTCGTTTTTGTTTTGTTTCATTTTATTTCATTTAAGATAGCCATTAAAAGAAATAAATGAATACAGAATTTTGCTCTAGCAGAAGAAACAGCAACAAAAATTCGTGCTTCGTTTATATTTAGCCAGAACAATTGAAGGACATTTTGCTTTCATTAAAATATTTTAAAAAGAGATAAAGGCCCTTCGTTTTGATAAAAAAAATGCATGATCGAGGCATTCGCTTGCCCAATTTATTAACCTTTTGGATCCGGGCTGTTTATATAGAAATTTTTCTTTCGACCCAGGTAGTACGACAGTTGAACCACAGATTTATTTTCCATTGAAAAGAGAAGGTATAAACTGTCGTACCAGACGTACGAAACCTTGAAAAAATCCCAGGCTCCAAAAGGCTGGAGTGAAAATTTCAATCCTGTTCTCCAAACTAGACGAGACTTATGGCACAACATGTGTACCGCGCGGTTCCTATAGGTTAAAGGTTCGACATCATATGTGTAACTCTACCAGCTTTGAAGAACCGTCCATAAGTTTTTTGCGCTTCTTGGCATCTGCTTTCAGAAACATCTACCATGTTTAATCCACAGGTGTTGGGTTGGCAAAAGATCAGAAGCGCGTAGTGGCTACTTCATTTTTGTGATGGTATCATCATTTTATTTTTTATCATTATTTTAGCTTTTCAGACAGTTACTTCATACTTTGGGAACATGTTCTGAATCTTTATTTAAAAAAAATACGCGGCTTGACGACTGCTAATTAACAAAGTGATTTATGCAAAATTAGGGCTCAGATAGCGGGCCAATAAAAGTAAATTCAAGTTCAGAGGACCTGCCATACCAAGACTTGTTATCTGTACAGAAGACAGTGCATACTAAGTCATAACGCGTACGAAAATTCATGCTGTCTGAATTTTTGAGAAAAATAGTGCTGACTGTTGAAAGTGTTATTTCCTCTGAAATTCTCCTTGGTTCTTGTAATAATTAAAAGCAGAATGCTAGCAAGACTTTATTGAGTATCTATGATTGCGAGAGAACAGTTAAGAGACTGGAATAGGGTCAGAGTGTCACTGTTGTAGCCTCTGCAATTGTATCAAAAAGTGTCATCTCGCGATTTATGAAGTCCACTGGAGGTGGAAATGCTTAGCAAAAGCATGCCGGGGGTCGTGATAGGAACATCACACCTTCAGAGAAACGTCTGACTGCAAATAAAATAACTTCTATTTAAAGTTCTATTATTCTATTTTCTATTTTTAAAGTGAAATATTTTATGACCCGTTAAGTAACTTTAAAATAAATAAAGTAATGTCACGAAAAATGTTAATATCCACTAATTGATTTGTTTTTAAAAATTTATCCTTTCTATATATATTTGGCCAGTGGCGAAAAAGATAGACTCGCTGCTTGCAGTCAAAAAACATTTTTATGTAAGCAACGCCATACTGAAATCAATAGTATGCGTACTATAATACTGATACATACTGAAATCAATAGTATCAAGTGCTGCTATGTATTTTAACAACATAAATTATCTTGATCTGAACTAAAGTAATCTCCACATTTTAAATGCCGGAAGAAAGTTAGAGAAATTGATACGAACCGAAACTTTCAGAAAATGATACGAAACTTTCAGACAGCTTTAGGAAAACACCTGTTCAAAAAATAAGTAATGTTTCGGTTTCGTCATTTTAATGATCACTGTAAATTATATTGTAAAATCCCGGAAACTTTACTTTTTGGAAAAATAAGTATACAATTTTTTTGAATGCGTCAATGACTTCTTGTTTTTAAAGAGTATGGATTGCTAAAAACAACAGGTAAATTCAAGTGCTCTTTCGATCTTCTTAAATAAAAGCAAATAGTTTTTAAAACTATGTATTTGAAATAAAAACTGCAAATGAAATAATTGTAAAGTTTTTTCCCCTTGAGATTATTTTTTTCCTAATCAATTCCTGACAAACGAATAAATTTTGGTAAATAAGATTAGATAAGCAGATTTAGTGGGCTCTATACTGAAGTTCTACGTTAGTAAATAAACTAATAAAGCTGCAGCTTTCGTGAAATGTGTTCGAATTTATTTTTTTAAATTAGGTACATTTTCTACGCGGCAAATTTACGTAGCTATTACAAATCAAAAGGAGAATGCATAAAACGCTCCAAATGTAAAACAAATATTGGTTTAAATGTAAAGTTTATCTCTTCCTATAAATAAGTTGGGATGAACAGAGGATTTCATTTCCATTCCAAAGCTGTAAGCAAGAAAATATTTCAATAAAGCTGCTGTTTTCGTGAAATGTGCTTTTTAAGTTTCTTAACATAAAAGATACATTTGTCGTGCTGCTGTTTTACACCACTATTGCCTGCTCTAAAAAATGCAAGAAAATAATTTTAATCAGCACCGTAAACGAAATCTTTCTCTGAATACAATTGAATCAGGTTCTGAATGACAAGTACCAAGATTAAATTAAAAATTTAAGCAACCCCTGGCCCTGATCGCGGATCTCATAAAAAAGCGAACTTCTTTGGTCATAATGCATTTTAAATCTAAATACAGGGTGTCTACTCCTATCGTGGCCCAATAGCTAATTTCTAAACCGTTAGAGATAAGCATATAGTTCATTTTGGAAAAAATCTCTAAATTACGAAAGGAATTTAGGCTACGAAATGTTTTTCAAAAAAAATCAAATTTTGAAAGAGTTACGAAATTTTAATTTTTATACAGCTCCCCAGTCGTATCAATCATATTTAGTAAAACATTCTTGACACTGTAACGTTTAAAACTAAAAAAAAAAAATCACTCTTCTGCGACAAAAAATGATCGAGTTATGACGTTTTGAAAAATCAAGATTTTGCATTATTTCATGACGTCATCGATAGATCGCTTAACGGACCGTATGTGAAATCCTTCAAAATCTTAATTTTTCAAAAAGTCATAACTCGGTCAATTTTTGTCGTAGAAGAGTGATTTTTTTTAGTTTTAAACGTTACAGTGTCAAGAATGTTTTACTAAATATGATTGATACGGCTGGGTATAAAAATTTAAATTTCGTATCTCTTTCAAAATTTGATTTTTTTGAAAAACATTTCGTAGCCCAAATTCCTTTCGTAAATTAGAGATTTTTTTCCAAAATGAACTATATGCTTATCTCTAACTGTTTAGGAATTAGCTATTGGGTCACGATAGGAGTGGACACCCTGTATATTCAATTGTTTTCGAGAGAATATGGTAAGCACGGAAAAGGAAAGAATCCTTACTCGCTAAATTTTGCTAGTCGCAAAAGCTGAATAAAGAAGGAAAATTGAAAATTCTTATACTAAAATCAGTCTCACGTAATTTGATTGTGAACAAATAGAAACTGGCAACAGATAAACATTTTACATCATTAAGTTTTCTTTACTCGTTGGCCAACAATGACATCGTTTTCTAATCCTGTCGACCCTAGCCTGAGCAGCATTTGCTAAAAAACGTTATAATTCGAATTCTATTTTATATGGAAGTTCCAAACACATCTTACAAGACACATAATTGTTTTTTTTATTTGGTACTATTGTTTTAAATTTTTCAGTACATTTTCACTTCTTAAAACGCAAAAACGTTTCAAATATTTTAAATTAATATCTTTGTTAATTAATGTCATCTGATGACGCGACCTAGCTAATAACACTCTCGATCATTTCACCTTTCAAACATTTTTTTTTTCAAAATTGGTCCATCCGTTTAGGCTGTGTGGTGCCACATACAGATACACAGACACGTCAAACTTATAACTCCCTTTTGTTGCGTCAGGGGCTAAAAACGAAGCTCACTTTAAATATTATATTTATCTTAAAGTTTCGTTTTCAAGCAACTTGTGGTTTTAAAGATACTTACTGCTTTAATGAATCCTTTTTTTTTAAGCAGCCTAAAATTGAACGTCACGTTTTACATGAGTTTTGTAATGGTTTTAGCTTATATACTCATGATAACATTTTTGTATTTTTTAAATATATTTCTGAATTGCGCATTTGTTAGTTTTAACCATCGGTGCCCCAACCTACAAATATTAATATTGTTTTCTGCACACAAAGCCT
This sequence comes from Uloborus plumipes, assembly GCA_038373865.1. Taxonomy (NCBI): domain Eukaryota; kingdom Metazoa; phylum Arthropoda; class Arachnida; order Araneae; family Uloboridae; genus Uloborus; species Uloborus plumipes. The sequence goes on from JAXGGA010005632.1 coordinate 56,572, forward strand.
GTCATTGTAAAAATGTATTATGTATTATGTGTTTCGTAAAAACTAAACGAAATTGAACATCATGCATATTGTACTTTTATCTCAAATAAGCTACTTTTGAAACCAAGGATAGAATTTTTTTTAAATACGTTCATCGTACCTGCTTTACTGAATTTATCTGTCAGTTCAAATATACGATAACATTGGAAAACGTAACAACTGTATGTTATGCATATTGAAATTTTATTCATAAAGTCTACTTTTAAAATCAAATGAATAAATCTGTGTCACTGAAACGATATATCACCTACACTAACATATCATTTCAGTGACACAGATGAAAAAATGAATGTTGTTTTCACAGTACAATACAGCTAATTTTATAGTAATAAACTGAAAATAGCTCATTTTACAGTACTAAACTGTGAAATTTCTAACTTTACAGTAAAAAACTGCAAAACTGCTAGTTTTACAGTTTATTACTGTGCATTATACAGTTTTTAAATTGGAACCTCGGCTGCCAGTAGTTAAAAAGTATACTATAACATAGAAAAAGTAAAAAAAAAATCATGCATATTGCATTTTTAGCTCAAAATAGTTTTCTTTTGAATCCAAGGATAGAGTTTTTATTTAAATACTTTAATTATATACCTGCTTCATTGAATTTATCTGTCATTTAAAATGGATGATAACATTGGAAAGCGTAACTACTGTATACTATGTATATTGTAGTTTTATTTTACAAAGTCTACTTTTCATGTCAAAGGGGACAAATATATAAGACTGAGTCACTGAAATGATATGTTGCCTAGTTAAATAGTATACGATAACATTGAAAACGCAAACGAATGTCATGCATATCATAGTTTCTATTCCACTGCAAAAAATGAACTGTTGTTTTTACAGTATAATACTGGCAGCCGAGGTTCCAATTTAAAACTGTAAAACTCACAGTAATAAACTGTAAAACTAACAATTTAACAGTTTCTTGCTGCAAAGTTAGACATTTTACCGTTTATTGTCCTGAAATTTAGCTTTATTATACTGTAAAAACAACAGTGCAATACTGGCAGCAAGGGTTTCAGTTTAAAACTGTAAAATGCACGGTAATAAACCGTTAAATTAGCGACTTTAGTTTTTACTGTAAAATTAGCAGTTTTACAGTTTATTACTGTAAAATTAACAGTTTTACAGTTTAGTACTGTGAAATTAAACATTCGATAGTTTATTACTGAGTAAAATTAGCAATTTATACTGTTTATCCCTATGAAATTAGCTGTATTAAACAGTAAAAACAACATTAATTTTTAGTGTAGTTTTCTTTTGAATCCAAGGCTAGATATATTTTTTTAAAACACTTTTATGATATACCTGCTTTATTGAATTTATCTGTCAGTTAAAGTGCATGATAACATTGGAAAACGTAACTGCTCTATAGTATGCATATTGCAGTTTTATCTTACAAAGTCTACTTTTTATGTCAATGAGGACAAATAAATAAGTCTGCATCACTGAAATGATATGACGTCTAGTTAAAAAGCATACTTTAACATAGAAAAAGCAACAGAGCATCATGCACATTGTACATTTATCTCAAATAATTTGCTTTTGAAACCAAGGATAGAGTTTTTTTTTAATTTTTAATACATTTATTTTCTTCATTAAAGTTATCTGTCAATTAAAATACACGATAACATTAGAAATTGTATCCCCAGCATATTATGCATATTGCAATTTTATCTCACAAAGTCTACTTTTGAACTTGAAGAGAGAAAAAAAATAATACATTAAACCTGCGTCGCTGAAATGTTATGTAGTTAAAGAGTATACGATGACATTGCAAACGCAAAACGAATCTCATGTAAAAGTTTCTATAATGTAATATTTCTATGTATGTAAAAAAACTAAAAAAAAAGAAGAAAATGCACGCAATACTGCAAATCTTACCTTAACTTCATCATCATCAGGTGGTTTCCGCGACGACAGCGCGACGATCCTCTTCGGAACTTGACGACACATGCTTTCCCTCCTCCTCCAAAACTTTCGAGCCAGAAGAGGGAGAGAAGAGTTGAGGAGTACTTTTCAGCTCAGGAGTTGTCGTTAGACTGCTGGAGGGCCATTGGAAATCGACTCTCTTGTTACCGACCGATGCGCCCCTCTCGCACGCCGAGAGCCAATCAAAGAGAAGTTTTTACTTTCTCCAATTCGAAGAGTCTTGGGAAAGTAAGAAAAGATTCTGAGGAAAGCAGGTTGGTTTGTTAAATAATAGGCTGCTGTAGGATCTTTGAATTAATGAGCGAATGTAAAGGTGTTTGCATACAAAATATGAGTGGTAGGAAATGCTAATTTGTTCAAAAAAAAATTTTTTTGACAGAAAAGTAAAATAGAAATAGCAGCGTTTTACTGCACAAATCTTATATTACTCTATACATGTGTTTTGGCGTTATAAGGAGCAATATTTTCAATAGGAAGGGAGTGAACTAGGATGTAAAGACATCCCACGCTATTGTCGGATGTCTTTTCATCAACGAGTGCACTTTTTTGCACCGAAATAAACGTTCCCTGCATCGCCGAAACACGTGCGTGCTGTAATATGCAAGTTTTTTGCAAATAAAGCGTTGTTATTTAACATGATATTTTAGTTGTCTAAACTTGGAAAAACCTGTTTCACATTGGAAAAAAAAAAAAAAAAAACACAAAGTTCTTCCAAGAACTAAACGAGAATACTTTTCCGTATACTGACATCGGCATTCTAGTATCCAATCTATATTTTCTTAGTCATCTGAGACTGCAAATAATGCCAAACAAACCTTTTAAGCACTTAAAAGCATATTTTTAAATACAAAATATACTTCTCTTTTCTAATGAAATAGACACGTAAAAAGTAAATAAACGAATAAATAAAGCTGTAGCACCTTTCAAAGAATGCAGCTATTATAGTTCTTTCGAAGAAAAATTCCTTAATTGCTTTGAAAAAAAAAGAATTAGATATAGAAAACACAGCAAAGCACATTTTATCAAACAGTAAAGAAAAACGTCGCTTGTAAATGAAATGTCTCGGATTTAATTTCCAATTCGTTGCCAATAATTAAAAATAAACAAATAAATAAATAAATAAATAATAAAATGTTCTTTTAATGAATAATTTTTGTTAGAAAAAAATCGTCTGCCAAAAAAAGTAATAATGATAATAATAACATAAAACAAATTAAAAAAATCAACAAAAAATCGTCTGCACGAACATTTCTATTAAGAGCTAAGAGTCAGGATGAGAGCTTAAGCGTTGGTGTCCCAAAATGGTGGAAGGGGATATGATACGCGTTTAATGCATGCCCATTTAAAATGTAATTTTGAGCAGAATAAAGCTCCGCGTCCTTCGATATCTGAGAAAAATCTTAATATTTTTTAAACATGTCCTTTTGAAGATATTTCTAAGATTTTGGGCCTAGGTTTCCAAAAACTGCAGAAAGTCTTAAAAACATCCTGCGAAAACTCGCGAACTTCAAACGCCCTCCACCACGTCCGGTCCCTTATTGGGCCTGGCAGATCGGGCGATACTTTCAATTTATACAAAATTTTTTAACGTACCTTATGGTCGCATATTTTATGTAGCCAGTTCTTGGTCTAATAGTTTTCATGTGTTACTAGTGGACAATGTATGAGCCGCTGAAAGCAAAAACGGCGTAAGTCAATTATTTTATAATTTGTTTTCCGCCATATCAAAAAATCTTTTTCGTCGCATTCTATTTTATACGAAAGAGGTGTTAGTCTAAATTTGACCATTAGCCGATATAAAAACAATCATAAAAATGGAATGGCAGTAGTATTTTGCACAAAAAAATGTTTCTAAACAATTCAAATCAATCAAATTGTTGCTCGGTTGACTTATATCAATTTTACTCTTAAGGGCGCTTTTCCATTTACCGACACGGCAACGATAAATCGTAAGCGATTGTCGTCATCCGACATTGGAGCACGCAAAATGCATTAAAATATGCTATGCGCTTTTCCATCTCCTCCCGATTCAAGGACGATTGTGTCGTCTCTGACCGAAAGATATCGTTTGTCGTCCCAGTCGTGTCGGATGGCATCCGTCTCGCCTTTAAAATCGGGACGACATTCATTCATCTGTTTACTTTCTTCGAAATATAGCAATGGCGTTTAAATTCGACATCTGAGCCAATATTTAGAAAAGTGCCAATTTGAAGTTGGAGTTTTCTGGAAAAAACAAATTTTTGCAGAAAAAAAACTAATATTGGATTTTAAGTCTAAATTGGGTCTAAATGCAAGAAAATAAAAGGGGGGAGGTCAAGGAAGTTATTTACCCCCTCCTGAGATTACTCACTTTTAAGCCGTTACAGATCTAATGAATGTTACAGATCTGATGTTAATATGAGCTACATATTTGAGTTTATGCTTTCAGTCTTCGTTAACATCTCTAAATATATCATTTCCTTGCATTTTTAACATAGATTTAAGATAATTATACTAAAATATACATATTAGGCTAAAAAATCAAATTTCATTTTAAAAAAGCATTTCTTGGAAATAAAAATGAGCGATAAGATTTTTAGATAAAATAAATTATGAGATTACCAATTCCAAGCTAATAAAACATTTGTTTTGTTTTGAAACAACACACAACTTCAACTTTTTCAACACACAACTCTGCTGCTTGCTTTTCTTTAATTAGTTGCAGGAAATTTAATTTCTTGATCAGAAATTCAAATTTGGCATTCTAGTTATTATCTAGTTATTTAACGAAGTTATGAGAAATTGAAGCACCAAAAAAATAAATAAATAAATAAAATAAAATAATTAATTAACTTAATTTCTGCAGTGTCAATTTTTCTTATTTTACTAACTTCTATTGTTAGGTCATACAAACCACAAATAAAGCAATTGTACTAAAACTCATTGCTTTTCATTTTTTAAGAACAAAATATTCAATATATATGGCTAAAACCTATGATTTTTGCTTTTTATAATTCTGAAACGTGTGAGTTAGTTCTGTAACATATTCGCTGTTTTTCAATGTTACCGCTCTGACTGTTACCGATCTGACAAACTGGCAAAGTTTTTTTTTTATTTCCGAGTCGATCGCACTAAACCAAAATCAAACACGTGGTTTTTTCACTTGTAATAAAGGACTATACTTATATATAAAATAATTTTTAAAATAATAAAAACTGCGCATTTTAGAGCCTGTTACCGATCTGATGACTCAAATGACACACATTTTATAAAATCACTTTAAAAAATCTTACCTACAATTTTAGATGCAGAAATGCAAATTTTTAATTACGATTCGATAAAACATCCTACCAGGTACTCAGTATCACGTGGTATAGGTGCAGGAAATGATTTTGGGAGCCTAAACATAGATCGGAAGTTATTGTTACCACTCTGACGGCGGAACTTGGGACACGCTTATTTCGCATCGGCTAGAAAATCAGGAATCGATTAAAACAAAAATGAAGTAAAATATTAACAAAGGGGTAAAAATAGAATCGTTTTTTGTACAAGTGCGTTTTTTTGGGAAGTTAGAAAGTGCGCATGACCTGTTTGCATGCTAAGCTTTGCTACTTGGGACACGTTACCGATCTGATTTTTGATGTATAAAAACAATATTTTCTGAAGAAAAAAATATTTTTTTTTCTGATGTTATTAGATGAAATGAAAGCAAGACTTATCTTCTTTCTGGGGAAAATTATTTTTTTAACTAGTTATTGAAATACTAGTGAAAATTCACTTGGGACCCTAATTGGCACTTTTCTAAATATTAGCTCACCTCTGCATTAATAAATCTAAGTTTCAATTTGCAGACGATTGATAAAAGATGTAGCAATAAAAGATTTTATTCATTTTATTTTATACTTTGTTTCATTAATTGTAGCGCAGACGATTTTTAATGCTTCAAAAAAGATTAAATTTTCATTCTGAACTTTCTTCGATAAGGAACACAGTAGTCATGGCATTCAAGTTTGACGTGAATGTTTTGTGTGAATTAATTGAGCAGCAACCGTGTCTATGGGATAAGCGAAATATTTTATTCAAAAACAAAATTCACAGGGATAAAGCCTTGGAAGAAGTTTTTAGACTTTTAGATGAGGAATATGACGGCAAATCTTCTACAGAAAAGAAAGAGACAGGTAAATTCAAAGAGGATTGTTCGTAACTATAAAAATATATTATAAACTTTAGATTAAACTACTTGTGTTAAATAACCTTGTCCAGATTTTAACTTTTTGCTATTCTTTGTAAATTTAGTAAAAATATTTAAAATCACCTAAAATCTTTTCGCAATTTCATGAAAAGTGTATAAAACTCGCCTACAATGTACCTTTCTTTAAAAATATCGTGCACCCAATACCGTTTCTTAATTTGTTTTCTTTTTCTCCGGAGGTAAAGCAAATATAGTAGTTGTAATCTGTTAAATTGAACAACCATAATAATATACGTGCAAACACAGTGCTGTTTCGAAATGAAATGCGGTGGAAAATGACCCGTTCGGAGAAACGATATCGTTTGAATGGAAAAGTAGTGCTACAGACGATACGACACCGTACTTATCGTTGCAGTATTACCGTCCGACTTTCGTCGTTGTCGACACGACAATTGTTTTATTGTTACATCTTTTGTTTATCGTCTGCAAATTGAAGCTTGTATTTATGAATTCAGAGATGTCGAATTTGAACGCCATTGCTATACTTCGAAGAAAGTAAACAGATGGATGAATACCGTTCCGATTTTAAAGGCGAGACGGATGCCATCCGACACGAATGGGACGACAAACGACAGCGTTCGGTCGGAGACGGCACAATCGTCCTGGAATCGGGAGATGGAAAAGCGCATAGCATATTTTAGTGCATTTTGCGTGCTCCAATGTCGGATGACGACAATCGCTTACGATTTATCGTTGCCGTGTCGGTAAGTGGAAAAGCGCCCTTACGGCTCATATCTTACTTTGCAACTGTTACACTAACTGAACTAAACAGGATTCCATCCTTTCTTGACTAAATTAGTAAAATATTTTACTAATGTATCATTCTAATTCGCTTTTTAATGGTTTTAAGTCCACCAGTTAATCAATTCCATAAATAACTTTTCTTAAATATTGAAAGAAATTTTGTAAGATTTCATGATGCAACATCTACAACAAAGAAAATAAGCTCATGAAAAACGTTACGTATTATCTGTTAAAATGTATTACGTAACCTGCAGACAGTAGCCTCGAATTTTTATTTTCCTTTCTGTATGTATCGTTGTACTCCTTTCTGAAAGATTGAAAATAATGTCATTTCGATTAATCATTTGTAGAATAAATAATTATACCACATAAAGTAGTAAATATATTTACAATGCACAAAAGAAGCGTTCATTTTCTTCCATTAACTATCTCGTTTTGGCATGAAAGAAGAACACATTTGTTTACGTTTCTACAGTTTCTGTAACGAAAAAGCCTATAAAATGGTAAAAAATAAAACTCACATACATTTTACTTTGCAACGCATTATTCGTGGCATTGTTTTCGTCTTTGTGGAGTAAAAAAATTAGATATATGTGCTTATGATTTATTTTTTAGGAAGTAGCAAAACGACAATAATGTTTTGTTTTTCTATTTTTCTCCATTAGAACGTGAACAGTAAATTTTGAGTTCTTTCATGTATTGTCATTAGACGGTAAATAATGTCTCAATTGTGCTTTAGTTAAAAAAATATTTTCACGTTTTTAACGTTCTTTCTTCTTTTTCATTGTAGTTAACGTTAAATTCTACAGTACAGTTGATTTTTTGTATACTTATCTACTGTTACTGTGAATAAGACAATCTACGAGTATTTATATAAAAATGGATGTATGTAGTATGTATACATACATCCTTCGCATAATTTCTAAATCGGTCTCCTATACATGAATACGGTGAAATTAAGCGACCATTTCTTCGCCAATTTCTTAAATTTGTTTTTTCTTTTTGTTTTGAAGTTTCGTCAAATTTTAAGTCGATAACACAGGCGGCCAAAGGCAGGTGAGATTTTGATCAAAAATATACCCCTCAAAGTGTTCTTTCGATTACTACCTGTTCAAGATTTGTTTTATTATTACCCTCTTTATGTGGTTCCTTGAGAGATACAGTTCGTGAAATAAATTGCATACAATGACTAAAGGAATAAACTAAAAACGCATGTAATAGAGGTGGAACATTTTATTTACCAAGCAAAATGATTGATTTCACAAGCCGATTTCCCAATCGGAACTTTAAAAAAATGAGTTAAAGCCGGTTTGTCTTTACTCAAAGCAACTTTCTTTGTTAAATTACTGTAAAATATTTCTTTATAGAGAGTGTATGGGGTACCAAAAATGATTTTTTCCCTTTTATGGTCAGTAAAAAATAAGGTTTTTTTTTTTAATTTGCTAAAATTTGTAAGTTGTAAGTACCTAACGTAGTGTGATGTACTGCATTGCATCTTATGTACATGTATTGTGTACAATTACTATATTAGAATGATTAGTATACTATCTTCACAAACAGTATTTTCGTGATTATTTTCAAAAATCCGAAACATTTGAGAATCCAAACTACCGATGAACCCTATAAGACGATCTGCAGCAATTCAAATTATGTCAACACTGTAAAAAATGAACTTTTTTTTTACAGTATAATCCTGGCAGCCTAGGTTCTAATTTAAAACTGTAAAATGCACAGTAATAAACTGTAAAACAGTAATTTTAGTTTCTTACTGTAAAGTTAGAAATTTGACAGTTTATTGCCGTAAAATTTAGCTGTATTATACTGTAAAAACAACAGTATAATAGTGGTAACAGAGGTTAGAGCTTAAAACTGCAGAATTAGCAATTTTACAGTTTATTTCTGTAAAATTAGCAATTTTACAGTTCGGTACTGTATAATTAGCAGTTTTTGGAGTTTCATTGCTATACAATTAGCTGTATTATATTGTAAAAACCACTTTTATATTTTACAGTGAATGAATGCCTCATAAGCTAAGACTAAAAACTTTCACATCCAATAAAATCACTTCAAAGATCCATTACAAAGTGAGTTTCTTGAAGTGAACTCTTTAGTTGTTTGACTTGATATTTTATTTTCCAGGACCGTAAAAGAATCGATTAACTACTAAAGACATTTAATTACTCTAAGTGTAGTCGCACTTATCAAAGGGAAATTAAAAGCTGATGCATTTGTATTCTTTGGTTGAATCTTCTGAACCATGTTGCAATGACGAAGCTTTATCTTGTTTATGTAAATCTCGTATTCCATTAAATTTAATGCTGTTAAACATAGGACTGAATTTCATTTTCGGAAAAGTTTGAAAAGCAATCATGATTTAATTAAATATTTACGTTATTGTGATTTTAGACATTTTATAGTCACTGAAAGCACAGCAAAGCACTGTAAGCGGATGGCATTTCAATTTTTTATGGTCCATTATTGGACACGTATATGTCGCCTATGTTAGTTGTTTTTGAATACAAATAATTTAAAGTTTTTTTTTTTTTTTTGTTGCTCTTTTTAGATTTCAGCATCTAAAATAGTGTGAAAAAGTGTTATTGCTTTAAAAATGTACGGAATAATTAATGTAATTCAGGAAAAGAAAACTTACATTCATAGTCTTGGAAAATTTTGAACTTTTCATATGTTGAAAGGTAAAAAATATAAGTTGCAGGCATATTATTGTTTTTCTCAAAAAACTTATTGGGCCGAGATATAGCTCCACCATTTCTTGCAATTGTTGACAAAAATTTTATATTGCTTAATGTTCGTAATAATGTATCTTTTTTTGTTGAGTTATTTAAATTGAAAGGCAATCATTTTGAGTTGAGACAATAGAAACCATTTGGAAATATGCGATTATATTTATTCTTAGTAAATCATTTAGAAAAATAAATAAATAAATAAATTAGTAAATAAAAAAAATAAAATAAATAAATGAGTTAATATTTTTTTCTAAAATGCCAATTGTTAAAAAAAAAATGTGTTAAATTTCTTTTACGGAAGTCAAAGTTAGGTCTAAATTTCTATTTTGCTCACCTCCGATTGAATGTTCAGTAGTTTTTTGTCCCGTCAGTACGTGCATATGTACCTTTTAACATATAAACTGCCTAAACATCCATTTCGACCATCCTTAAATTATTGATGACGATTTTTCTGGTGACATCTGCATGTACGTATGTATGTGCGTATGCATGTATGTACGTAAGTATGTATGTATTTATGTATGTATTTATGAATATATGTATGCATTTATATATGTATCTGTCACAACTCAAAAACGGTAAGCCGTAGCAGATTATAATGTTGCATGTACAAACGGAAGCGGTACCAATTCTGCCTTAAATCGGCTAGATTCATCTGCTCAGGTTCGGGTACCTGTACCCGGGTGGCTAAAGTAACAACAACAACAACTACTACTACACCACTAAGCCGACATATAAGCACGATATAATATGTAACAAAAGACATTGTTTTTAAGCAAAACTTTATAGGTGTTGCTGGTGTAATTGTACTATCGTGTCCGCAACAAGTATATATCAGTATTTTTAAGTACGCAATTTTTTTTGTGGAGTTGATAACTTCATATATCATGATGTATTGTATAAGGGTTCCTTATATTAGAATGCTTCTCAATCAACGCCAAAGCTCGCAATTCTTGAAATAAAATGCAAATGTATGTTTTCTTTCGTGCAGATGGATTGTGAATGTTATCCCAAGTAGCACACTTCGTTTTTTAAAAGCTTTAAAATGGTTATTAACGTTGTAACAACCGCTAAAAAACGTTTAAAGGTTATTTGTGCTACCTGGGATATTAGACATTTCTTTGAGACATATTACCTGACATTTTATGAAAACTGCCTTCCTTACCTTTTTTTTTTTTAATCTAAAATTAGCTTTTATCACGCAAAAAGAGTTAATTTTCATTAAAATCGACTCACCTTTAGTGCTGATAAATAAAATGTCCTCTTATCTAAACAAAACTTTTGAATATTTGCTAAACAAATCGAAATCGTATTTATAAAATCACTAGGGAAATCATTAAAACCTTTTAGAAGGAGAAAAAAACCCATTTTATATTGGATTTGATACATTATCTTTTTAGTCCTTTGCTGGTGATGTATGATTTTTACGTTTTCATGTTTGGCGTTCTTTGTACACACAAGCATTCACCATTAAAAGCAATTTAAAGTGCTCGTAATTGATAACACTTGGGGATTTTAATTTGAAAAAGGATGCAGTTGTTTATTTGTCTTTAGGACGACACATCCCTTCTGTTTGGAAAAGAAAATAATTGTAATTGCATTCAAAGGAATTTTTAAATGTCGGAGGCGGTTTTCTACGTCTGTACTAATATTTGTAAAATTTAGAGATATATTTCTAGAATATTTTAAAGTTTATATTGGCTTAATTGTGGAAAAATTTGAGATATCCGTCATCTTCATTTATGCTGCAAGGAATATATCTCTGTTAGATTTTCGGTTTATTAGTTACTCTTGAGTTATTAATTTGAAAAAGGGAGAAATATTTTATTTGTCTCTAGGATGACACATATTTTTCATGTCTGTAAAAAACATAGTAACTGTACTCAAAGGTATTTTTAACTGTGTGTAGCTCTTTAACATGTTTAAAGTATCAATTTCAAAACAGACATACGTACATTTAGCATATTTTTTTTTTTTTTGCTAAATGTTTTATTTTAGTATATCTTTGACTCAACTGTCGTGACCATGTTCCGATAACTTAAAACACATTGGATAATACTCTTAGCGTCCTCCCACTACATTTTTAAAGAAGTTCTTCTCTAGCGTTCCTATTTGATTTAGAAAACATAGTATTAACAGTTTTTTTAGACTATTGTTTTGTTACAGCAAGGATGAATTATGAAGAAGGCATAATGCATTGCGTGTGGCCAATGGACCCCTCAGCTATTGCAGCAGTATCATGAAAAGCCGTTACTTTTAGCTAGTCTCTGAAAAATGGAAGACATCTTCCGCAAGTTTTAGATGGATGTCCTGGAGCTTGCAGACAGTGATGTTGCGTAGTACTTACACTTCTTTGCCAAGTCTTTAAATTTGGCAAGTTTTATTACAGTGCGGTAGACTTTAACAGCTTATATTATAACGGTGAGACGAAATCAAATAATTAATATGTCCAAACAATATCTCTGTACTCTATTTTAATTGTTACTTATTCAAAAAAAAAAAAAAATCATAAATAGTACACTATTCGTGTGGTGCCCTAAGAGGTGTTTTTACCCACAAGAATATTACTTGAAATCAATAAACTGTGTAAGAACCAATATTTACGTAAAACTACTCCTTTTGGTTTTGGGAAGTAAGAAGATAAACTTATTTTTGCATGATGCCATCAGAGATTAAATACATCTACTTCTCATGTTTTTAGACACCAGTGTAATTTAGAGAGTGGTTCAGTACGTAAGGTAGTATTCTTCTGTTTAACCTTCCGGAAAGCGCGCGAAGTACCGATACACGAGAGCGTATTACATTTTAAGAGCATTTAAACAATGTTAATGAATAATTCAGTAGTAAATCATGATTTTGACAAATATTAATCAAGCATCTCAAAAGTATATCCAAGTTCAAGGGGTCGACTTTGAATGCATCTACAGTGGACCTGATCCATTTCTCTCAAATAGAAGTAGAGCTGCGAGTGTTTTTCCTTGCGCCTGGGTCGAAAAGACCCAGCGCGAGCGCTCGAATGTTAAAATCAAAATATTGATTTATTTTCGCTTGTTTCATAGAATGTTATATTTTCAAAGTGTTTTCTTTAATGAGAAAAATAAGACAATTACTCGTATAGGTAAATCTCTTGATATTTAATTTCAAAATAAATTTTGAACTCTTTTCATCACTAGTATTTCTCAAAAGGTTCTGAATTTTACTTAACTTGTTGTTTCTATACTTCTAAAATTAAAAGAATAGCCTTTATTTAAAAAACTTTTCAGATACACTAAAAATAACTTTAGCTAATAGGTTGCTCAATTGATTCCTTCTAAACTCAGCTAATTGCAAAAGAAACAAAAGCTGCCTTGAAAAGAAAGAAACGCACAAAATTTAATCAAAATGTAATCACATGAAAAACCAATCTTGAGACCAAATGCACTTGACGAAGTTTACTTCTTTGCTATTCCTTGGTTCATTCTTTTCCCTAAAAAAGCTCGATAACGACTTCATTAAGAGATCGAGAAAAAAAACTAAATTCTTGCCTTTTTTTGTGCGTGACGGATATTCAGTCGCTGTTTCTATTTCTTTTTTCGCATTTTTTTTTTTAAATTCTTCAGTTAAAAGCTGGGGACATAGTGCTCTAATTAACAACTCTCGACTTCTCTTTGTGACTGTACAGGACTTATTGAAGTCACTGCTTAAAGAAAAACTTTTAATTCTTGAAACATAAACATGGCATAAGTAAATTACAAACTTGGTTGAGAGCATTTTTTTTTGTAAATTTTATACATAAATTTAAGCAATTAGGACAACCAGATAACGGAATGAATCTTAGCTACAATTTAATTTAACAAAAATCATAACCCCATTAAAAACAATTTGATTGGGTTAAACAAAAATACACAAGAATTTTTAAAAATTTTTTGAAAAAAAAAATCATTATATGTTTTTTGAGAAGTTTAAATTTTATTTTTTTATAAATCAAATTTTTATAAAATTACTCATGTTTCATGTCCGATTAAACGGCAACTAACGTACTTTAAAATGCCATTTACCAAATCGTTCTATCTATATTTGGTGCTGAGTTATGGTCTATTTGTAGTTCGAGCATCCATGGAAAAACGAGTTTTTTCCAAAGTTCAAAGTCTCATAAATAAAAAAATAATAGAGATAAAAATCTAAAAATTGAGACTTTTGATTACCTTAAAGGGTACCATTGATGAGCCAAATTTGAAAGAAATACAAAAATGTAATGGAAAAAACGTTGGATCGCTTGACATGGAATGATCTAATTACAAATATTTTATTTGTTAACAAATAGAAGCTGGCAGCAGAAAAAAATGTTAACCATTGAGATTTCTTTGTCGGCCCAAAACAAAATAGGCTATTACTTGCATGAATAAATAATAGTTGTATTCAAAATCTGAATTAAAAGGTTATAATTTAAAGGTTATAATTAAAGGTTCTATAAATCATGGAAGTTCCAAACGAGGAAAAAACATTTGCTTTCTTTTGGTCTCAATTTTTTAAATGATCAAGTATGTTTTCACACTAAATACCGTGATATACGCTTTTTAAGGATTAATTAGTGTATTTGTTAGTTAATGTTATACGAAGACAAGTCTTAGCTAAAAAACTAACAATCAGCTTCCCTTTTGAACAAGAAATGAACTTTCTAAATCGGCCAATTTGTTTAGGTGCCACAGTGCCACAAACAGATACACATATACAGACACGTCAAACTTATGGCGTCTTCTTTGCTGCATCGGGAGTTAAAAAGGGGAGAATTTGTATAGTTTGGCGTCAGTTGTTTTGGCGGATTGAATTGAAGCGAAAAGTAGCAATCTCGTGAATGACCCCCCTCCCCAAAAATGGACAAGCATAGCATTTTGGGTTCATATTCTTCCTATATTTTTACATGTAGGTTAAAAAACCAATATTGCAATTTAAAAAGTGAAAAAAAAAAAAAAGATATAAACCTTGTTTTTTATTGTAAATTAAAAATGAAAAACAAAAAACATACAAAAAAAAAAAAAAAAAAAAAAAAACATACCTTGTTTTTTTTCCCTCACTGTGCAAGTTTTAGATGTTGTACTCTAAAATTCCAGAGCGACGACGAATGAGGAGGATGTCATTTTAAAACAAAAGTGGAAAAACTATTTGTTTCAACTTTTGATAATGAGAATCACTTAACAGAGTTTAAAACAGGCGAAAAACTTTAGTTTTTGGTAGTTGTTACTTTCAATGATTTTCTTTTTAATGAAGAAGTTTTTCGGACGCATTTTGTGGATAAAATTAACGAATATACCCGTTTTAGTTTCGAAATAGAAGTTTTTGAGCCAGAACTTGAAACGAAAACTTTATGTGTGACAAGCTTTCCTAGTCAACATCCAATAAACAATTCTGTGTTACCGACTCGACGCACTGCCAATCAATTAAAATTGAGTGCAATTTTCACTCCAATCAAGTAGGCTGTTCGCAAGCGGAAATACTTCAATTTCAATTAAAGAATCCTTATCTGTAATGGAATGGGTTGGAGGGGTCATTAGGGAGAAAATCGGGGACTGTTGAGGGAGAAATGCTGCAGAGAATGTTATATTACACTTAAGCGTAAAACGCTTTGGTTGGAAAGTCATTTATCACAAGGAAGAGGAGAAACTCACTGTAAATGCATGATTGCAAAAATATTTTTTTCTGCTCTTTGCTAAGCTTTGATTTAATTTTAAGATTCAAATTTTTTTGCGGAGTATATATTGTTTTCCATGATGCTTAAAAAATGATTTGTTTTCCAACTTGTTGTAGTTTGAACTCGGTAGATCACATTTCCGGTTACGACTTAAAAAAAAGGCACTATCGAGGTCTAAATGCAATTTAAAAATATCGTTTTTACTATCCATAAATGATGTCACCCTTTTTTTCAAGATTGTGAACCCCCTTCCCTTTTGTCACAAAATGTCACACTCTACTTTACCCCTTTCTCCTTTGTTACATGGCCAGCTATTTTTCACTAGCATATTCTTAAAAAAAGTCTTGATGTCACACTTCTTATTATTCTGTCCTTAACGTTGGGTTTCGTAATGTAAACTATTACAATGTCCCTCCTCAAAGCGTGGTACTATTTGTGAAAAAAAAAAACCGAGAAGTAAATGAAAGTAAAATAAAAATTTAAATGTTGGGTTCTGAGATGGGGACGTGTGTCTGTCCGTTCGACTATTTATAAAAAAATCGAGGACGAATTTTGATACCAACAGAATGTTTTTGATAGAAATGTTTTATTTGGACGACCTTACTTCCGTGTTTCATATTTTAATTACAAATATTTCGTTCCAGATTGTGAAACAAAAAAAAAATAATTTAATCTCTACACTGTAGAAAATGAATGTTGTTTTTCCAGTATAATACAGCTAATTTTATAGTAATAAATTGTAACAATTGCTAATTTCACAGTAATAAATTGTAAAACTGCTACTGTTACAGTACTAAACTGTAAAATTACTAATTTTACAGTTTATTGCAGTGCATTTTACAGCTTTAAACTGGAACCTCTGCTGCTAGTATTATACTGTTGTTTTTACAGTATGCTACAGCTAAATTTTTACGACAATGAACGAAAATGGGTAATTATACAGTAATAAACTATAAAACTTCTAATGTGTTTTACAGTTTTAAATTCGAACCTCGGCTGCCAGTATTATACTGTACCAACAACAGTTCATTTTTTGCGGTGTACAGGTGAATTTGAGACTTTATACCGAAATGTGCGATATTAATCCTGGCTTAAAAAACTCAAATTAGTAATTTAAGATGTAAATTTCAATAGCTTTTCGAAAAACCAGAAAATTCTAATTTACACGGAAGGCTCTTATTATAGGGTATGACAAGCATAATGACTGAAAACAACCGTTGGTAGTTCAGATATCAATTTTTGCAATTCAAAATAAATTTAGAAATTATTTTTTAAGCTAACAGCTTAGTATATGCGAGACTATTAGAGGTAATTTTGCAATCAAACTACTGACCCCCGCCCCCTGATCACTTCAAAATGATATTGTCCAATCACACATAGTCTCGTTTTCATATCCACCACTAATACTTCTTTCCAATCACCTTCCTTCTTTTCTGAAGAAATTGAACTTTTCTTCGCCCTAATATTGCGTAGTTTTCTCGATATGTCATTTCAACACCTATTGTGTCTTTCTCAAACATGATTTTCATTTTAATAGCATTTATTAATTACGATTAAAATTAAATTGAAAGCGCTCGTATTAACCCATTTCTGCCCAAGTTTTTTAAACATTTTTTTTTAAATTTTTATCTGCTTAAAACTCTTACTTGGAATGTTTTACATACATTTTAGGCTTCAAATTGTTTGCTGTTGCCATATTTATTAAGTTTTTTTACGTCCTGTTTATGGGATATTTTGCAAATATGCGAGCAAATTACGACCTTACTTGACTTTACTTTTGCAAAGTAACATTACAGAAGGCATCTATGATCCATTTTAAGCAAACATTTTTAAAATAGTTTAATTTTATGGAAAATAAGTTAACGAAAAAAACCTTACTTTCTGTGACTACCCATGCTGTATCGTTGCTTGACTGATTTGTCTGAAAACAACTGTCAATAAATAACCTCTGATGCCCAAATAGTGACTCTAACTGGTTTTCTCAAGAAGAAGGACTATTTAACTTGTGAAAAACAGCTTTAGTAAAAGGATATAACCATTACAAATTTTTGTATGCAGTAACTAACAAGCTTCCCGTTTTTAGGCTACTGGGCATAAATGGGTTAAACATCAATGCGAAGATATAATAACTGATAAAGTTATAATATTTTACGTTTAAGAATGGTGAAATCTGATTACTGTAAAAATTACTTGTTACTGCAAAACGAGACAACACCTATAACCTCCACAAATGCAGGTTAGACCATTTTTCTGGCCATAACATCAAGCGTAAACTGTTAGATCCCTATTTCCGACATTCTTCGTATGTGCCAATTGCATTTATAATCAATGTATGTATTCCATATTAGGATATACCATCAAATTGGATAAGTTTACCCCATTCTTTAACTACGAGTCTTATGCATCAAAACTATTTTTAATGTTAAAAAATAAAGACAATTCAGAAATCTGGAAATACATTTTTTTAGCTCTTATTTGAAGAAAAAAAATTGCGTGTATTCATAGCGAGCATTAGTGTGTTTTTATTTTGTGTTTTTCAATTTTTTTTAATGAAATGTTGGACACTTCTGTATATTTATGAAGTACAGTGAAAGCAAATGGTGCACTAGCGTGGTACTTTAAAATCAATCGCATATTTAAACTTTTCAGTTTCGGGAATATAAATGATTAAATTTTCTGTTTTATTCACTTAGCTTTGCATAAAAGCGAAACAGCTGCATTGCAAAAAATGAACTGATGTTTTTACAGTATAATATTGGCAGCCGAGGTTCCAATTTAAAGCTGTAAAATGCACAGTAATGAACTATAAGACCAGCAATTTTATAGGTTTTACTGTAAATTTAGCAATTTTACAATTTATTACTGTAAAATTGCTATTTTACTGTTTTGTACTGTTAAATTAGCAATTTTACATTTTATTACTGTAAAATTAGCCATTTTTTACAGCTTTTTACTATAAAATTAACTGTATTATTCTGTAAAAACAACATTCATTTTTTACAGTGTGCTGTTTTCATATTTATTCTTTTTTGTCAGTACCATGCAAAAGTAGATGTTAAAAATATATTCCCATTGCAAGAAGTTTCAACTTTTAGTAAGACTAAAGCGAGTATACATGTCCTGTGTCCAAGAGGAAGGTTTCCGAAATTGCTTTGTCCAGCAAACGATGAAATTTCAATTAAGGACAACAAATGACCATTTAAAGGAATCGGAGGGAACCCATTATCTTTCCAATCAGTAACAACTAATTGTTAGTTCCTGTACCTGCATGTGACATGATCTAAGTGATTACGGAAGTTGAAAACAATCAGAGTTTAAATGTAACTAAAGAGCCCGAAAAGTAGTACGTGTTTCAAACTTTTAAACGAATGGTGTATTTCAGTTCGATATTTGTTTAAGTATTTGCATGCTCCATTGTTGCTATGCTATACTCGGTTACTTTAAAAGAGGCGTATCAAGTTTAGAAATTTTGCGTCGTCTCCATGGAAACCGTACGTAAGAAAACAGCTCACTCTTTTTTTTTATGCACTGCTGTTGAGGCATTTATTTATTTATGTTAATCGAATTAGGCTTACGCTTTTATTCATATCCTCATATCTCAGTTATTTATCAGCGTTTTGTAGCAAATCTAGTCATCGATTAATACAGCAAAAATTTTTTAAGAAAATGTTGTGCTTTATTAATGTTGATTTTTCAATGGAATAATAGTTTACGCACAAAGCAATTTTGACCGTTTGCATTTAACCATGGTTGCAAAAGCTAAGTGTGGAAAAGTTTGAACTACCAGGGGGCCCTCAAAAACATAGCGTACCGTAAAGTCGTTTTACTTGGACCCACAAAGAGGTTACTTGAGCCCACAGTAAAATGATAAAATCTGGGTTTGGTACTAGCGTTAGATATTGCAGAGTGCTTCTACCTTGCGGAGAAACGAGGAACTACGTGCAAGTCTTCAACTAATAAGTACCAAACCTAGATTTTATCATTTTACTGTAATGGGCTCAAGTAACCCCCTAGGGTCCAAGTAACCCGACTTTACGGTACAGCTTATATTTACAGACAGTTGGTTTAAGTACTGACTTTATCATTACTGAGACTATTGCATTGAAAAATATATTGCTTGAGTATCTATGAAATACACTGACTTTTTGAAAGCACATTATCTATCCTGCTTAACTGAAACTAAAAGATAACTGGAGGTTTCCTCATTTAGTTTTTCGTTAAATTATTAACTATCGTTAAATTATTAAATTTAACGCGAGACATTAATGCCACGAAAAGCACCCACCATAATATATCAATAGTAAAAACATTAATGGTTTAAGTAAAACAATAATGTCGTATCCCTAATAAATTGTATCAGCTCTGAAGTAAGGCTTTAAGTTTAAAGGCGTTTAAGTCTGTTTATAAAGAAAACCAAAAGACAAGTAATGATTTTATGCAGTAAGTTACCGCCCCCTAACTAGAGCTAAGGCAGAAGTACATGAAATACGCCGTAGGAAATATATGATTTATGCATTAAAACGAAAACCAAATTACTTTTTAAATATTTTCAGTTTGAAGAAAGTATGAAAATGAAATTTTGAAAGACAAGTTTGAGGCATCCAAAATCGAACTTTCATA
>JAXGGA010005633.1:0-76530 GCA_038373865.1 Uloborus plumipes
TCCAGTTCGTAGGTCAGATCTGCTAAAACTTGAAATATATGATAATAATTTATGTATGTGTGTATAGTAATTTTTGAGTGTATAGTAATAGTGAAAAAGAATCACATCACTTAATTGTGTCTGAATTTTTAGAACTTTTAGCTTCTTATTGCAATTATATCAAAAAACGACAAATCGTTACTGAGGGAATTATTGAATTTGCATGTCACTAGCTGGCAATAAGTGAAAATATTTGAAAAAGTAAATATTGTAGGTATTTTTAGAGGCTCCCCAATGGGAAGTCAAAGGAGGTCACTGTGACCTCCAGAAAAAATTCATATTCGGAAAATTTTTCTGAAGATTCAGCAACTATAGAAACAATACTGCAACATAGAAATTTTCTATCAACTTATTTATTTTTTATATGTGAGCTTGATCGTATTTTATCGTCTGAAAAATTGGGAAATTCCTTTGGCAAATTAAGATCATCTTATTGAGAAGTATAAGATACTCATAGCACTGGAACTTAAATTTTTACAGAATACGATCAAGCACACGTGAGAAAAATGATCATTAAAAAATCTCAATGTTGCAATAGTTTCCAAATTGCCGAATCGTCAGCAAAATTTTTCGATCATGAAATCACTGTGACTCCTCTGGAGGTCACTGTGACCTCCCACTAGAATACATCTGAAGATACCTCACCGAATTTACTTTTTCCAATATTTCAAAGCTAGTAATATGTGCATTCAATAATAGTCTCAGGATTTCATGTTTTTTGAGTTAATTGCTAAAAACTAAAAATTATAAAAAATTTAGACAAAATTAAGTGTTTATAGTCTTTTTCTCTTTCCAGATACAAATTTAAATATATCATTACTATATACTTAGAGTTTCAGCAGATCCGACCTACTTGATGGACACATTTTACTATGAGAAAAAAGCATTAAAATGAGCTTCGAAAAAAATTATTTTCTTGAAAACGAGACGAGACCCCACGCAACTTTCTTTTTTACGTTATTCTACACATCTGTAGGTTCCATAATCCATAAAAGCTGTTTTTCCCCTAGAGTTGCTGTTTTGAGTTAAATGCGATCAAAAAACCGCAAATTTTGAAAATTTGAAAAATGTCTAAGTCTTTTTCTCTTCAAAGCAAGGAGATATTAAACAATTTTCGTACCACATATTCTCTTCATAGTATAAATTTTCAGTATATGTTAAAAAAATTTCGGGGGGTTGCTTTTAGGGGGGAAATAACGCATCTCAAATACGAGCGAAAATGGTCTAAAAACCATACTTTGCGGCCCCTTAACTAAAGAAAGCAACACACCCCAACCCAAATAACCATGGGGTCCTCATAACTACACACTATACAATCAATAAATGTAAACA
Organism: Uloborus plumipes; assembly: GCA_038373865.1. Taxonomy (NCBI): domain Eukaryota; kingdom Metazoa; phylum Arthropoda; class Arachnida; order Araneae; family Uloboridae; genus Uloborus; species Uloborus plumipes. The sequence goes on from JAXGGA010005633.1 coordinate 1,372, forward strand.
TAACAATGGGGTGGCGTTTCTGTAAAAAACTACAGCGCACTGAAATGCGTCTTTCAGGCGTTTTACCAAAAAAGCGCTGCATAACATCAAACTTTGGGAATTTTTACCGAGCGAACAAAATTTTTTTGGGGGGCTGCAAACTTCAGAATGTTCATTTCTCATGACCTACTTTGACATATAAAAAAATGAGGAAAATCAAAAATGGTCACTGCCACACCTTGTCTGAATTTTTAGAACTTTTAGCTTCTTATTGCAATTATATCAAAAAACGACAAATCGTTACTGAGGGAATTATTGAATTTGCATGTTACTAGCTGGCAATAAGTGAAAATATTTGAAAAAGTAAATATTGTAGGTATTTTTAGAAGCTCCCCAATGGGAAGTCAAAGGAGGTCACTGTGACCTCCAGAAAAAATTCATATTCGGAAAATTTTTCTGAAGATTCAGCAACTATAGAAACAATACTGCAACATAGAAATTTTCTATCAACTTATTTATTTTTTACATATGAGCTTGATCGTATTTTATCATCTGAAAAATTGGGAAATTCCTTTGGCAAATTAAGATCATCTCCTTGAGAAGTATAAGATACTCATAGCACTGGAACTTAAATTTTTACAGAATACGATCAAGCACACGTGAGAAAAATGATCATTAAAAAATCTCAATGTTGCAATAGTTTCCAAATTTGCCGAATCGTCAGCAAAATTTTTCGATCATGAAATCACTGTGACCTCCCACTAGAGGTCACTGTGACCTCCCACTAGAATACATCTAAAGATACCTCACCGAATTTACTTTTTCCAATATTTCAAAGCTAGTAATATGTGCATTCAATAATAGTCTCAGGATTTCATGTTTTTTGAGTTAATTGCTAAAAACTAAAAATTATAAAAAATTTAGACAAAATTAAGTGTTTATAGTCTTTTTCTCTTTCCAGATATAAATTTAAATATATCATTACTATATACTTAGAGTTTCAGCAGATCCGACCTAGTTGATGGACACATTTTACTATGAGAAAAAAGCATTAAAATGAGCTTCGAAAAAAATTATTTTCTTGAAAACGAAACGAGACCCCACGCAACTTTCTTTTTTACGTTATTCTACACATCTGTAGGTTTCATAATCCATAAAAGCTGTTTTTCCCCTAGAGTTGCTGTTTTGAGTTAAATGCGATCAAAAAACCGCAAATTTTGAAAATTTGAAAAATGTCTAAGTCTTTTTCTCTTCAAAGCAAGGAGATATTAAACAATTTTCGTACCACATATTCTCTTCATAGTATAAATTTTCAGTATATGTTAAAAAAATTTCGGGGGGTTGCTTTTAGGGGGGAAATAACGCAGCTCAAAGTCGAGCGAAAATGGTCTAAAAACCATACTTTGCGGCCCCTTAACTAAAGAAAGCAACACACCCCAACCCAAATAACCATGGGGTCCTCATAACTACACACTATACAATCAATAAATGTAAACATAACAATGGGGTGGCGTTTCTGTAAAAAACTACAGCGCACTGAAATGCGTCTTTCAGGCGTTTTACCAAAAAAGCGCTGCATAACATCAAACTTTGGGAATTTTTACCGAGCGAACAAAATTTTTTTGGGGGGCTGCAAACTTCAGAATGTTTATTTCTCATGACCTACTTTGACATATAAAAAAATGAGGAAAATCAAAAATGGTCACTGCCACACCTTGTCTGAATTTCAAAATAATGGCTCTTAACAGAACTTCTTGTGTTGAATTGTAATCAACAGGAAATAAAATAAAACGGAAACATAAGTACTGTCTAAAATTTTATCGTGCGACCTCCGCTTCATCTGCGCACGCGCGAAGTCTCTTCGGACTTTCTCGAAATAGGGGGGAAAAGCAACGAGGAAGTAGAAAGCGAACAAAAGCTGAAGGCATCGGGTAGTGCGCATCCTAAACCTATCACCCCCTTTTCAGATGGAAGCGTCCTTCAAACAAACTTTGTAAGAAAACGTTTTTGATAAAAAATGTATGTAAAGTACTTTTCTGAAAAATCTTCTGTGAGGACTCTGATTCCGACTCCGACTCCGCAAACACGGCGGAAATGCAGGCTCAGAAAAAAATGACTGACTGTGCAGACGATTTTTTGTTTATTTATTCATTTGTTTTATTTAATTTTTTTTTTTTTTTTTTTTGGAAGACGATTTTTTTTTTTTTTTTTGTAACAAAAATTTTTAATTCACGAGGGCATTTTATTCTTTATTTATATTTAACAACTGGCAACGGATTACAAATGAAATTCGAGACACTTTATTAACCGACGATTTTTTTTTCTTTGCTTTTCTTTTCTTTTCTTTCTTTGATAAAATGTGTTTTGATGAATTTTGTACTTTTATTGTATTTATTTATTTATCTTTTTTTTGAAAACGATTGAGGAATTTTTCTACGGCAGAACTGTAACAGTTACATTCTTTAAAAGGTGCGACAAAACTTTATTTATTCATTTATTTACTTTTTATGTGTCTATTTCATCTGTTGAGAGGGGTATATTTTGCTTTTAGAAATCAGCTTTAAGTGCAAAACAGGTATGTTTGACTTAATTTTCAGTTCAGATAATCAAGAGAATAATGATCAGATGCTAGAATGCTGATGTCGATGTACGGGAAAGTAGGCTCGTTCAGTTCTTGACAGAACTTCTTGTTTAATGCTCTCGCTGTAATTTCTTGTTTCTATGGACTGACCTAATATCAGCATGGATATTAGAAGAGTGATGCAATAACCTCTTTTAAGTAGGATGCAGACTGCTGATTATCCCTAATTTCTGGGGGGGGGGTCCAGGGGGTTTCCCTCCGGGAAATTTTTTGAAAAATGAGCGTGAAATTCTGCATTTAGAGACCTTGCATGAAGTAGTTGAGACTACAAATGTGAGGGAAAACGAAGCAAAAAAAAACCTCTTAAAAATTTCACATTCGATCAAAATAAAAATGGCTTGTGCTTTTACAAATCGCTGATATTGACATTAATCAACAAGGAATAAGAGCGAGAGAGAAGAGGGAGTTGATTACAAATATTAAATCTGAAAAATTGCTGAAATGCATATTCAACAAAGTTATTTTAAGGGTAACCCTTGCAATAGCAGTTAGGAACACTGCCTTTGACCCTAGTGACCTAACTTGATATCCAAATAGGAAGAAATAGATCACTCTTAGAAAAAGAAATAGTATAAAGGCAAGTAAAAAATAGTCACGTAAAACGTATTCATCAAAGTTATGAAAGCACAACTGAAGCAAAAAATAGCAAACAACGAAATAAATTAAAATTATATCAATATAAAAAACGAAAAAGAAATTTAAAAAATGGAAACAAAAAAATTGGTTAAAATAAATATCTTTGCACAATCAGGAATAAGCTATACTACAATGACAAAAGTTTAAAAGATTCAAAAGTAAGTTTTTAAAAAAAAAGAAAAAAAATGTATTGAAGACGATCATAAGTAAAAGCATAAGTATTCTTAAGTTTGTCATAGTTTCTAAGTACAAACACGTTCTTAACAATGCACTTAAGTACTGCACAAACTACGAAATTTAAAATAGTTTTTAAACATGAATTGATCTATTGACATGATATATTTTTCTTTTTTATGCATTATGAGAGTTTTTTAGCTATTAGCCTGCGTTTAGCATTTAATTTCTCTTTGATATGGTTATGACTGACAAATGCTCGAAAAAAGAGCTTTAAAATTGAAATTTTTTATTTAGGAAGATAAAAAAACCAATTCTGTGCTAAAATCCACATTTTATTTCAGGGTGTCAACGATTTAAATCAAATGATTAAAATCAGTGATTTAAATCGTGATTTAAATCAATCGATTTTTTAAAAAAAATCATTGATTTAAATCATCTTTCAACTTAACCCTAAAAATCTTCTTGATTTTTTTATTTACATCAATTCTGCCTTTTGCTTAGTTAACATAACCTTTCTTCCTTATATTGATTTTTGTCCCTATGGCTTTTTCCACTTACTTCTATCTTTCAATGTTATCTATTCGTTTTCTCTCTCCTTACTCAATCTTCTTATCCACGTTTTAAGTCAGTGAACACTTTAAATTCGTCACTTAAAAAAAAAAAAAATTTTTTTATTTGAAACAAATAAGTAAGTTAAAAGGCACTACATTAAAAGATGGTTGTGCATATAAGTCCTAGAAAGTTTGGCCTGTTACTGTACTAAGGGCTTTATTTGTACCAAATGTAAAAAGAAAACTTAAAATTAATATTACCCTTTCTATACATAGAGTATACTTTATTTCTAAAAAACTGTGTTTAAAAAAGAAAAATCACAAAAAAAAAAAAAAAATCATTTAGTTAATATTTTTTTTATTTAACTCTCTTGATTTTTATCTCATGGAACACTTCCAGGAAACTGCTAACAAGTTTTTCGAAGTTATCAGAAATCATTTTTTCAAGGCAAAAATAAATAAATAAAAGAGCATACTAATTAAAAGATATGTAGCAAATTCCAGTTTGTTCAATTCTCCTGTTTTTATGTTTTTCAGTGTGTTTCTATGTCATCTATATTACTTTTGATATTTAAATCATATGCATTTGTATTGAAATCGTTTTGCATTGAATGTTATGAAATTTTTTTGGTGACACAATACTTGAAATTTTGTTGTTTTGAAATTTTTATCAGTATCAATTTCCTGCTTACTAATATTTATAAGATAACCTAATCAATTACAAAAGTTGTTAAAGTCCTTTTTTAAAAAAATCAAAAAATCGATTTAAATAAAAAAAAAATCTGATTTAAATCAAATAAATCCGATTTTTTTTATTTTTTTTACACCCTGTTTTATTTTTTTTTTTAAAATCTACTTTTCACAGCATTACCTAAGATAAAGAGATTGTCTTTTATGTTTCTCCTCTCTGTATCTTTCCCTCTCTTTGAATGAGCCAGATTTTGTGAAAAAAAGTATATTCTAGTTCAAATTATTTTATAATAAGCAGTAAGGGCCCTGCTCCACATTGACGTAAAGCAGAAAAATAAAGCAGAAGCGTAGAATGGAGCAAATAGTGTTCCTATGGAAAGTACCCGGATTTTCGGTTTCTGCCTTCAGTTTCGGTCGCGTTTTACGCTGATGTGGAGCAGGGCCTTTACACAGAATTTAAAATTTATGCCTGAAAAAGGTTCATATCTGGCAGCCAGAAGCAAAGGGATGTAATTTACAACTAAAGTAATGGTAGCAGAACCTCTGATCTGTTTAGTGGCAAGAGATGATTCTGGTAGCCCTAATAAATGCTGATCTAAAGCATGATCCAGAAAACTTTTTCCAATGAAAGCTTACCTAAGGTCTGATCTTTAACTACATTTTTCTTAAAACTTGATTTTTTAAATTTACGTACCTTTGCTTCATATTGCATTAGACAAAATAGCATGATTTATGATTCCACACTTTTCCGAATTATTACTTTAGTAATACAACAAGCATGGAGAAGGTCGGGATAAAATCTAGCTCACCAGGGGGGGGGGCATCCATCAGAGGGCTTGCATTTAACATTATTGGCAATCTTAAAGACGGTTTTGACTAAAAAAAATTCCTTCTGGGCGTTTAGTCTGGCTGCGTTAGTGGGTAACTACTGGTGATGAAAACGGATATAATCTTCGCTGATTTTCGTCACTGTTTCGGAAAAAATAAAGTGCCAAACATTGAAAATTTTGACAGTGGGCCTATATTCCCCCTTCTCTCCCCCCCCCCTTCAAACATGCTGGTATAATACATAAATAAAATAAATGATAAAAAAACTGTTAATGATACTCTGATTATGATTTTCGTTTTGATTTTGCAACTTCAGGTTCTAAATTTTAAGTATCCATCAAGTTGGGGGGCACGTGCCCCCTGTGCCCAACCCCGAAGCTACGCTTATGGGCTTCACACTTTTCATACCAGCGCCCCCCCCCCCCCTCGGGGTGGAAAAAAGTCTCGGGGGAGGGGGGGGGGGACTTGAAAACTTAAACATTCCCCTAAGGGCGGATCTAGAAATGTTTCAAGCGAGGGGCGATTGATTTTATGACGTATCTGTTACTACACATCTTATTTTGCAAATGTTGACCTCATACGTTTTGGACTTCAATTGCGAAAAGCATCCTGAGGAGAACCCATTCCCCAGATTTTGTACCGAGCCTTCTAAATCAAGAATAATATGTAATTGGTGGCATATTCCTATGGCTAAGGACCTCCTATTCCTGCACTTTTTCAAACCAAACATCGCTGCAAACAGATAAATAGGGTTGGGGGAAAATATGATTGCTTCAAATACAGTAACCAGCTTTTAAAAATTATCGCCATCTTGTGTCTGGTCTTTGTAGCGATTTGATTAGAAAATATTCCCAACGTGTTACCAGGTTGGCAATATTTACGCTTTGGTGGTGCGATATTTTAACATTAATATTGAAAGCAAATTATACGGGTTAAAATTTGAAGCTTACAGGGGTGATGTTCCGGTTTCCGATTATATTCTGGAATCAACTTATTTTTTCGTGTGTTAATATTGGAAGCTTTTTGTTTTTATTAAGATCATTATTTCAAGTTTGTTTTAATGAAATTCCGTGTTCTTTGGTAAGTGACTATAAGTCAAAGGCTGAATGGATGTTTTCATTTTATTTTTGCATCAATTGTGTCAATAGATGTTAATATTATGTTTATCATAGACCTTTAAAATGCAATTCTAAAATAATTTTACCAAAATAAATTCATTTTATGTGCCGTTTTTATACTTTTGATGCCATCACTTTGAAAATTGCAATCTCTTCGCATCCGTTACGGGGATCAGATTTTTCCCATTTTTTTGATGTTTACTACGCTTTTTAATAGTAAAATGAAAAAAAAAAGTTATTTTTATTTTTTATTAAGTCACAAAATTTTAAAAAACTAAACAAAATCTCGTGCTCTTTAAGAGTCATGCGTCAGAATGTGATGTATTCAATCAATGTCTGAATTTTATTTTTGTTTCAATTATATTAAGATTTTACTATACAATTAGCATCTTCAGTTAATATTTCTAACAATCTCGAGCGGTATACATCGGGGTGGCCATCTACCGAAGAACAATGGTGCCCGCCTCCTCCTATCAAATACTATAAAAACCCTCCAAAAATGATATTCACCTCAAAAAAGAGAAAAAATAACACACAAATACCCACCTAAAAATTTCAGTGATGAAATTTGAGCTGTGCCCCCCTCCCCGCGATACACATTCTCATATGTATAAATTTGAAATAATTTTTGCAAAATTATTTTTTTTTAAAAACATTATTCAAGGAAGGGTTCACAAAATTATTTGATTTTTTACAAAAAAGGGACCCTGTAAAAAATACTGGACAGAGCCCTGAAAATCATTAACCTAATACAAACACTAATTTGTGACATTTTTGAGTAGGCGTGGCAAGCATGTAAGGTTCTATTGCAGAATATAAAAGAAAAAACGACAGAATAATGGTAAGCACAAAAGTAATTATTGTGCCCAAAAGAGTAAAATTTGATGTAAAGTAAAAATGGCCGAGTATCAGAGATGGATGCAATTAGAATTCGACAAGCAAAAAAAAAGGGGGGGGGGGATGAACCCATGAAATCAAATCAATTGAATACATTTTTTACCGACTAAGAGTTGACAAGTATGAAAAGGGATCATGAAAGAGCCCATCAGAAAAATCAAGCACATTCAACATTTTTCAAGGACTTGTCAGAAAATCAACTACTTTTCCAGGACCCCTAGTTCGCAAAATAAAATTCAAGGACATTTCAAGGATTTCCAAGAATGTAAGAGCCCTGAAATATGGATACTTTGTTCCCTAGAATAATAATTCGAAAACTTTGTATCAAATGGGGACACGACAGTAAGAGTTTGAAATTGCTGGTTATGTGTAATGAATTCTTTCAGCAGTTTCCAGCTCCATAAACAAAAGCAATTTCAATTAAAAAGTAATAAAACAATTCTGCCGATTAATGGGCTAAAATTTATTTAACATAGTTCCTTGTTTAAAGCAGAAATCATTATAATATAAAAGTAATTTTTTCAGCTGATTAAGCAGCTAAAATAGGCCAGTAGGAAAAGAGCTAATATTTAGAGAAGTGCCAATTTGAGTCCCAAGTGAATTTTCACTAGTATTTCAATAACTAATTAAAAAAATAATTTTCCCCAGAAAGAAGATAAGGTTTTGCTTTCATTTCATTTAATAACATCAAAAAAAAAAAAAATTCTTCACAAAATATTTGTTTTATACTTCAAAAATCAGATCGATAACGTGTCCCCAGTAGCAAAACTTAGCATGCAAACAGCTTAAGCGCAATTTCTAAAAAACGCCCCAAAAAATTCCCAAAAAACGCACTTGCACAAAAAACGATTCTATTTTTACCCCTTTGTTAATATTTTACTTCATTTTTGTTTTAATCGATTTCTGATTTTCTAGGGAATGCGAAATAAGCGTGTCCCTCAGTTCCGCGTCAGAGCGGTAACAATAACTTCCGATCTATATTTAGGCTCCCAAAATCATTTCCTGCACCGATACCACGTGATACTGAGTATCTGGTGTGATGTTTTATCGCATCGTAATTAAAAATTTGCATTTCTGCATTTAAAATCGCAGGTAAGATTTTTTAAAGTGATTTTATAAAATGTGTGCCATTTAAGTCATCAAATCGGTAACACGCGCTAAAATGCGCAGTTTTTATTATTTTAAAAGTTATTTTATATATAAGTATAGTCCTTTATTACAAGTGAAAAAACCATGTGTTTGATTTTGGTTCAGCGCAATCGACTCGGAAATTAAAAAAAAACTTTGTCGGTTTGTCAGATCGGTAACAGTCAGAGCGGTAACATTGAGAAACAGCGAATATGTTACCGAACTAACTCTCACGTTTTAGAATTATTAAAAAGCAAAAATCATAGGTTTTAGCCATATATTGAATATTTTTGTTCTTAAAAAATGAAAAGCAATGAGTTTTAGTACAATTGCTTCATTTCTGGTTTGTATGACCTGACAATAGAAGTTAAAAAAATAAGAAAAATTGACACTGCAGAAATTAAGTTAATTAATTATTATAATTTTATTTATTTATTTTTTGGTGCTTCAATTTCTCATAACTTCGCTAAATAACTAGATAATAACTAGCATGCTAAATTTGAATTTATGATCAAGAAATTAAATTCCCTGCAACTAATTAAAGAAAAGCAAGCAGCAGAGTTGTGTGTTGAAAAAGTTGAAGTTGTGTGTTGTTTCAAAACAAAACAAATGTTTTATTAGCTTGGATCTGGTAATCGCATAATTTATTTTATCTAAAAACCTTATCGCTCATTTTTATTTCCCAGAAATTCTTTTTTGTAATGAAATTTGATTTTTTAGCTAATATACATATATTAATATAATTACTGTCGGCCCCTCTTAAACGAATACCGTTGGCTCCTAGAAATATGATTCAATTAAGCGGGGTATTTGTTTAAGCGGGGGATCTTTAACATTGCATCTGGGGTATCGGTTCCGGGACATTTTATTCGTATAAGCGGGGTATTCGTTTATCCGTTACCCGATTAAGCGGGGCGGACAGTATCTTAATTCTATGTTAAAAATGCAAGGAAATGATATCATTTTTAGAGATGTTAACGAAGACTGAAAGCATAAACTCAGATATGTAGCTCATATTAACATCAGATCTGTAACACTCATCAGATCTGTAACGGCTTAAAAGTGAGTAATCTAAGGAGGGGGTAAATAACTTCCTTGACCTCCCCCTTTTATTTTCTTGCATTTAGACCCAATTTAGACTTAGAATCCAATATTAATTTTTTTCTGCAAAAATTTTTTTAAATCAGGAAACTCCAACTTCAAATTAGCACTGTTCAAAATATTGGCTCAAAAAGGAAAATCGGCAAAGTGGCTGATTACAGCCGAATTATCAGCACCACTAATTGTAACTTCTACAACAAGATTAAAGTCTCTTTTTTGTAGATTTTAGGTTCATTCTTCTACTCTAGGGGCAAACTGAAAACCTGTTGGGAATCCCGAAAATTATTATTTTTTTTTTTAATCAAAAATATCAGGACAATTACAAAGTCTTAATATAACAGTCCAAGAGATAGCTCAAGAACTTTCCCAATTCCTTTTATGTTACAGACGATAAAGAAAACTTAAAATCAATTTAATGACTTTAATTTGAGAAAATTATCCATTGTTCATTCAAGGCAATAAACTGTACGAGTATATAAAGAATTTCTAACTATAAAACTTATCTTACATTTTATTAATTCATTTTTCCCCGTTTCTTATTACTTTAATATTTTTTTTAACTAAAATTTAATATAGAAACTCAAAAGATAGGTTAGAGTCAAACAAAACAGATTTCTTTGTTTAGATAAAAATCTTTCATTAGAACATGAAAAACTTTCCAAGTCTTCTAACGGTTTCAGAAAATTTTAACACTAATGCAATCAAAAGTGCAATTGAAATTCTAAATCTGAATTTCAAAAAAGTAGGATTGAAAAATTTTAGATTTCATCAGTATACCAGCAAATCAGTCAAAAAATAAAGAATAATAAATTAAAATAAACAAATGAAGACTGAAATTAAGTAAGAAAAAATAATAAAGCAGTTAAGAATAAACAACGCTCAGTTCAAAACATCAGTTATTTTTACGGTGGTGGAATTCAAGGGAGTCCGAATTTTAAAGATTTGGATATGGTCCCATCCCCCTCACCATGATTTTTGGAAGGGAGAGGAATAGCAAACCCTTTCCAATTACCCCAATTACTATGCATACTGACCCAAGAACAAGATCCCCCACCCCCCAAAAAAAAAGGAAAAATGCTCCTCTCCCTCCTCCTCCCTTGGTAGACACTGGACACACCTGTAAAAATTCAGATAACCAAAATAATGTTTGCATTATGTGCGGTGTCCAGACAAATCTACGAAAGTTGTGAAAAATAAGCTTACATGTATATAAATCCAAGCTTTAATAGTTTTTTTACTTAATCCTTCAGTTTTATGACATATCTCATGCTCTGAAACCTGACAGCTTCTTACCATTTGTTCACTTCATTATGACGGGTGTAACAATCAAAGTTTTAAAAGGTTAAACTTGCATTTTGAGTCGGTAAATCAGTTAACACACGAACAAAATATTTTAACTATGTTCAACCATGCATTTGCTTAAACAATTGAGCAGAAACAAAATTGTAAAAGTTTGCAATTTTTTTTTTTTTTTTTTAAGTAATTTTTTATATTTTGTGTTGGGTGTAATTTTTTCAAGAGGAGGAGTTTTCAACTACTTTCATATTTTAAAATTCCAGTGAATATTTTAATGTGTCATGATTATGGCATTTTTTTTTCTATTAAAAGAGAAGGATTCAAATAACACAAAAATATGATATTCATGATGATTTTTTTTTTTTTAATGAACAGGAATTTTTTTTGTGCATGTTGTAACATTGTGCAAAGTTCAAGTAATTACTTAAAAAGCAGTGATAAGTTCAGATAATAAAAATTGACCGTAGTGATTCTTAGATTAACGTATCATAAGAAAGAAAGCAAATAACCGCGTACATTTATTTTAGAGCCCCTTTTGTTGGCAACAGCCCGACTGCTTGGTAATTCTAGAACATGCTCTCTCTCTCCTCGTTTTTGCTGCTAAATAACTTCAAGTTTTTTGTCTCTTGTAAAAATAAACCCATTTTTCGTATTTGTTGCATTCATATTTGTCAATTAACCACAGCCGGCATACCACAGGCATGGATATAACACCTACATGTTTCTTCTTTTTCCCATAGTAGCACTTACTGGGACCTGGTAGCCCGATAAGTAAGGCGTTGGAAGCGCAACGGGAGGGTCCCAGGTTCAATCCCAGTCAATCAAAGATCCACCGTCATTACTAATGGTGGCTGGGTGACATTAAATAAGGGTCGTGGTCACTAAGTCCTCCAAGTGAAACAATACCTCTGGGGGTGCTGGACCATTGGTTTGCTCGGCTCTTGGTCTGAATCAAAAGAACAGAGCATTCTTCGGGGGCCCATTCAACCAGTTAAACCACAAGTTGTGGTAGGTACGGGGACCCTGAAATGAAAGTGTAACACTCACTCACTCCAGGGTCCGGAGTGAGTAAAAAAAATTATTTCTAGCTTATCCAGTAGATCTAGCTGATTTAGACTATCACTTCTACTTTTGCAGATCAAGTTAGAAATAATTTTTGCATTCTATTTTGGTAGCAGTCTCATTCATCTCTCTCTATCGACTCTCCCCGAGTCTTCTTACCAAGAAAGTACTCGACTTAAGTAATAATGAAAAAAGTTAAAAATGGTACCATTCGAAAGAGCATACTGAGACATGTCTTTGACCCAAAGATCAAGTGCCCTCGTCCCCTCGTTTTCGAGATAAGGGGTCTTAAAGTCGGCCGAAAATGAGCCAATGAAGACTTGGCAAGAAATTGAAGCTAGCTCCAGATTCTCCCTTCCGCTGCTTGCTTGACATCGCATCATTTCCATGTTTGGTCATTCGCACAGAAAGTAAAAGATGTTTAACGTTAACCCTTTACTTGTATGAGCTAAAATAAAAAATGCTGATCAAGACTGTGATGTGGAAAGCAGAGAATCCAGAGGAGCGAAAACTTTACAAAGAAGTTAAAGTTTTATCTTTTTACGATTGATAACAATACATTTTAGAATTTTAGTTATTTGATTTTTTTTACTGAACTAAGTTATATGTGCTAATTATTGTAAGTTAAAATGTATTGCACGTGTTTCTAAATAATTAATTCGGGATAATTATATAAGTATGAAAAGCAGCTAATATGAGCTCATGTACAAAAAATGAAAGAAATAATCTTTGGGATAGAAGTTAAACTGTCATGGATTATGATATCAGTTCTTATTATAAAAAAAAATCGATACAAGAAGTTTCACTATCTGCCAACTCTTAGCAAAAACATTTATTTTTTTTTTTTAATTAAAATCGAGAAAAAATAAATAATTTTTAAAAGAAAACGAATTAGTAAATATCAATAGCTGCAAAATTAGATCCACGTCGGAAATTACATCAATGGTAGAGGGAAATAATTATTTCCATTCTTAAAATATAATAATAGAGTCGGCATTCATTGTAAAAACCCCTGCCGTTCAAACAAATTGGTCATTGTAACGAAAAGTCTCTGTAACGTAAATGTAAAACATATTGCATGTTAATTTCGTACTGTTTAAAAACACTAGAATAACTTTTACTAGTTCTGCTATATGTTCAACGGGTAGGAAAAGACTAACAAAATTGTAAATCAATACAAGTTTTAGCTTACTTTTCTGTAAAAGTAGAAAATAGGTGAAAAAAAATCATGAAAGAAGGCCTGATGCACTGGAAAAAAAAAAAAAACGCTCAAAACAATTGAGTCGAAAAAGCACAACTTAATAAAAATAATTAAATATATAGAAAAATTTAAAATAGGAAAGTTGGGTTTTGAACTGCGGAAACTGTACCTGTCAGTCTGTCTAGTGGTCAGTTTTTCTGTCCCCCCCCCCCCCCGCAATAACTTTTGAGTGCATAGTCCGATTCGATTTTTTTTTAATCGAAAGATCTCAGTGAGGACAATACACTCCCATATTCGACTTTTTGATTTGAATAATATTTCATTCAATTTCGAATTTCCAATTTTTCCCCCTGTCCTCACTTATAACTTTTGAAGGAGCAAGTTCGATTCGAGCGAACATTTTTTTTTTCGAAATATCTCAGAAAAAACACCTCATTTCTGTTTGATTTTTTTATTTGAACACATTTTCATTAAATTTTGAGCATTTTTTTTTTTTTTTTGAAAGACCATTCTTACATACCCAGTGATGCAATTGACAAAAATGTTTAGGGGAACTCACTTTGAGTTATAGGGGTCCCACCAAAAGAAAAGTGATTTGAAAAAATTTATATTTGCAATTTTTACAATTAAAAACCCTAAATATACCCCCCCCCCCCATACTACAGAATTGTACGAACACTTAAAAAAATAATTAAAAAAAAGGAGGTTCAAAGGGCCCCTTAACAAGGGGGACTCCCCTTAAACAATGGACCTGCTTTAATCGCAAATAGTATGATAAAATTTGATTTTGATGTGTTGTTTAAAATTGTTTTTCCTCTTTAAAAAGCTCTCTGCTTTCCTTGTCATACGCTTGATAGTAGCTTTCTGCTTTAACTCGCACAGGTAAAGTAAAAGATTATTGTAAAGCCGTCTTTCAAAAGCTTTGCAGATGACCAAAAATGGGAATCAAGTATTCCGTTGGATACAAATAATGTAATCGCACCGCAGCTTCCAGTTTCATTATAACTCGCTAAAATTGGCGGTTTTTTCAAAAAAAACTAGCTGACTTCAGGACCTTATATTTCGATAACGGGGGCGCGAGGGCAAAAACGCGTGCGTCCAGAAACATGTTTTACAATGCTCTTTCGATTGGTACTCATTAAAAAAAATTTATTATTCCATGATCGCGTACTTTCCTGGTTAGAATTTCTTATACAAATAAATCATTCTCCTCGATGTTTGTGCTATAGATGACTTTTTTAAAGAAATTGTGCCTTTACCCTTGGGTGTACCTTCACTCGAATTTTATGCCCAAACAGGGATTCACTTAGGTAAAAAAGTTGAGGGCCGTATTCGTGGATCTAGATATGAATAGAATACAAAGTAACACTTCGGCTGAGTAGCCGAGTACTTGGTATGATACTTATTGCATCACAATTTAAAATTTTCCTAGGCATTTCTTTACCTTAAGTAGTCATAACCTTTTTTTCTACTATTAAAAAAATGCCTTAATGTTACTTGTGTCTATTGTTATCACTTGCAAAAAATTTGAATATGCTAAAACCATGGTTTAAAAATATAACTGAAAGGTTTTTTTTTCAGTCTATAAATATTTATCTTAAGGATAACTTTAACTGTTTCTACCCAAAGGCGAATTGTATAACGTTAGTATGTGATATGGAAAAAGGTGCAAACACAAATGCACATTCATTCCTTTGGCAAATTAGAAATGATGTTAGCCGTGTATAACTTTTACCCTTTATAGATTTTAAAAGTGGATTTTTTTAACTCACAAATATAACACAATTGCTTTTTTTATGAATAAAAGTTTTAAATTATTTAAAAAATATGTTATCTTGAACAATATTCAATTTTAACAACTACTCAGGATTGGCCGAGTACCTGATCAAAATTTTTCCCACTACCGAGCATTTACAGAGTTCCTAGTACAACACTAGACACAAAGTAACCTCAGGTCTACATTATTTACAATCTGGCAAGTATATCCATTAATAGGACATAAAAAAAGGCAAAAATATGCTGCTATTTTAAACATTATTACTGGATGAACGAAAATGCCCTGTGTTTTCTAAATCAAAGTTTTTTATAGTACACTAACTTTAAGCCAAAAAAAAAAAAGACTTAGTATGAACATTTTCTTTGTAGTAATTTCAAAAACCTGCAGCAATTAAAAAAACTTTAACCCTTATGTTCACTTTTTCACTATCCACCAACAAGAATCAGCCCAGTTGAGCCCAGAGCCTGTTGCTGGTCGTCACATTTGTATTTTTAATTGTAATGAATTTTTTTTATTTTGTAAATAAAGAGTCTACAGTGTTTTTTTCTCATAAAAAAGAAAAAAATGGAAACTATTACATTACAGACATAAATTGATGATATAGGAGACTTTTCAACAAATGGACGTGACTATGCCTTGATATTAATTTTCAAAGCTTTATAAATCACAACCTGTAAACCAGTTCCTTACACAGAAGATTGATTTTTTAAGCTTACAACTGTTTTAATTCAAAAATAGCAGTGAAACAATATTCAGATAGACTAATTTCAGTACTTTCAGATCATTCATGACAACAAAATAAGGCATCAAAATAAGAAATATAAAGTTAATACTCAATCACAATCAGTATTTTTTCTTGTGAAAATATATTCCAGTAATTTTAACGAAAACTTCAACTAATGTTAATTCATATCCGACTCATTTTTAAAGCATGCATGATGATAACCAATGCTTTAAGAGTGTTCATTAGATCTCAGCTCCCATCAGCATAGTCGGCACTTGAAGCTTTGGACAAGGTTCATTTCAACCTGACAACCGAAAATTAGAACATGTGTTTCTAAAAGTGTCATTATCCAACACC
This sequence comes from Uloborus plumipes, assembly GCA_038373865.1. Taxonomy (NCBI): domain Eukaryota; kingdom Metazoa; phylum Arthropoda; class Arachnida; order Araneae; family Uloboridae; genus Uloborus; species Uloborus plumipes. The sequence continues at coordinate 17,535 of JAXGGA010005633.1, forward strand.
AAAAAAAATCTTGATTCATCTAGTGTGGATGACACTATCAGAACAAAAAGTTAGCTAACTGTAGCCCTCATCAAATTCAACCAGTTTTTTTTTTTTTTTTTTTAACTCGATCCATAACCTAAAGGAAGATGAGTAGGTGCTAAGTTTCTAAGTTTTGCCTCGGCTCAAAAAATCGTAGATCCCGTACAAGTGGGTGATACATGCCGGAAACAGTCTACAATTTCAAAGTTTTTCGTAAGTCTAACAAGAAAAATTAAACTGAGCTAAGAAAGTGTGCAAATTTAACTAAATGTAATTCACAATAGTTAGTACCTATAATTTATATAAATGTAAACTACCATCACAAAATTTGGAGGTGGAAAATCAAGAATTTATAAATTACAAGCTCCCAGCAACTTGTGTTTGAATTCTAGTCTGAAAATAATATTAACTTATTCTAAAATTAGAGATATCAGGAAATTTAACAATGTTATGTATTCCACGGTTTCATTTACTAAACTTCGAAAAACGCTTTTGTATAGCATTTCGACAATTTACTGGCATAATCTTCGAATTAACAATTAGTATTATGCCTGATGTTAAAATAATCGAACAGATGTAGAAAACAAGTAAACACAGTACACGCCCAAATGCACAACAAAATAAAATACTGGAAGAAATGAGACAAATTCGCAAAATTGACAGCACTTGAAAAGATAGCATATCTTGTCCGGAAAAAAAAGAAGATAATGACGAGATAATATATATTATGTCTACTTACAATCAATGATTTTCCACTATCCGTAGCCCAGGTAACAGTACAACAATAACATATGCGTCTAAATGCTCCCCACGCAAAAATCTACCATTGACATATATGGATGTGGCCGCAAAATTGCGTCATGCATCGCCAACACAGCCAACAGCTTCTGTCAATTGCTAATCTACGCCAAAGTAATCGCTCCGAACTGACCTTTATAAATAGCTGGAATGACATCTGCCTTGAACCAAAAAAAAAAGCTAGCTGTCGTGGCCGTCACGAAACTTTCTTCCATATCTATCTTATGAATTCCGGTTACAAAATAAAATACGTACTCGCCCGAATAATTGAAGACAGTTCCAATTTCCCAATTATCGTAATAACCCTGCAAATGCAGAATCAATGAGCGAAATTGGAAATCATTGGTAACAGTTAAAAATTTCAAATCATTGAAAGTTTTCAGGTGTTTTGATAATTAAATAGCGTGAAAGCGATTTTTTAATGAATTAATTTTTCGCATTGTTGACTACAGGTGCGCACCCAGGAAGGGGCTTTTGGGGCTTAAGCTCCCCCTCCTATGACAAAACTGGACTTGAAGGCCTTAAGCATCAACGACATTTTAAATTTTTCCACGGTATCAGAAACAATTCAAGTCATCAATAACTCAATATATACTACACTTTGAATCCAATTGAAACAACAAATACGCACACGTATACAATATACCTTGTCTTTCTTAAAGTCTGGGGGAAAGTGGGTAAATTCTCACTTATAAAAAAAAGACCGCTCTCCCTCGTCTACAATTTCCAAGAAACAAAGGCATTGTTTTAAATTAAATCATTCTTTGTACGCGTACAGACGCATGAGGCATGAGAATGGGGGCCTCAGCAAAGCATGGAACTTCAGATCACAGAGCGTCTCACCATCAAAACCAAAATGATTTTAATTTCGAGTATTTATCATGGAAAATCATGATGTTTCGCGGTGGCGAATTACAGGTATGAAGGATGGTCATAATGAAATTTTTAAAGCTCCTTTCTGTCAAAAACAGGATTCTATAAAACATTTTTATGCATATTTTTGAATCTGTTTCATAAAAGCCCCCTATGGTCGGGGGGGGGGGCAATTGTGACATGATTAGCCCGCCACTGATTTTCTGAGAAACATGCTCGAGAGACAAGAACAGATAAAAAGTTAAAACAGATTAATATAAAATGGTATTAAAATAAAAGAAAGTACGAAAGAGAGAGAGGGGGGAAAAAAACAGAAAAAAGTGACCAAAGGGTATCTTTGCAAAATAAAAAAATTAATCAAAAAAAAAAAAACTTACACTAAAGCCACAAATCTCCGTACTTCTAATTAGAGATGCAAAGCGTGGAAAAACCCCAGTTTATTCCCGGGAAAAAACCAGGTTTTTTGGGAAGGGAATTTTGAAAATTCCCAAGAGTTTTGGGAATTTTCGGGAATTTTCAAAGTTTTTAGTAATTTTGTTTTAAAGTTTTTCAAATCAATTAAATTTTGTTAATTAACTACTGGAAGCTTAGACTTTTGTGCAATAGACTGAATTGTCTGAGTAGTTTTATCAAAATAAAAACTTATTTCAGCATCTTTTTTTTTTTCTCTTAAAGCTCCCAAGAAAGTAACACTGTGTTATAATACTACTGTTTTAAAAGTTTTATATATATCAATTGAATTATTTATTTCAGAAACCAGTCAAAAGACAAATTTTATAATTTCATAAAAACATTTATGGCATCTCATTAAATTAATCAATCACGACTACAACACTTTACTGAAAGCAATATCTAAATATGAACATTTGAGTTTCGGATGTGAACCTTTGTAGAAAATTTGTAAAATAAGAGTTAATGAGTTTTAGAGCTTGTCTCTTGATTGATTTTTGAAATAAACTGTTCAATTAACAATTCAGTTTTATTTCTTACTCATATAGTAGGCATAACAACTATGAAAGATTGCAATGTTTGTTTACATTCAAAATTCCCAATGTTCCCCAAAATTCCGGGTTTATTCCCCAAAATTCCCGGGTTTTTTCCCCACTCTCGAAAATGGTGGGTTTTTTGCCTCTCTACTTCTAATCAATGAAGACGCTGGAAGGAAATTAAAAATTTCAGTACAGAAAACCAAAATAGTTAACTGAAAAATCTTTTCTTATTTTCTCCATTTTGATTTGGAATAGAAATATTAAAAAAAAGTAGCTAAGAAAATGGGAGGAAGGGGATATCCGAACCTAATGCCTCTCTTTTTTTCGGCGTTAAAGTTAGAAAGGAATTATAGTTTTAGAGCTCCAAGTCTTGAAAAATTCCGGGAGAAAGTGAATGTCCTCATTGAAGATCGTCTAATAATTGGTTTTTGGAACATGAATTTCTAAAAATTTCCGGAGATGAAAAGCGAGCCCTATTATCGAATATGGCCTACTGTTTTGTTTTTAAAACTTAATTTCAAAAATTTAAAAAAAAAAGCCTCCCTCCTCCCACCAAATAATAATGATAAAAGGTCTTAAATTTTGTTTCTGGAACTTTAACTACGAAAAACTGCTGGTGCAGAGTACATGAATCCTATCGCTAAGGCTACCGATTTAATGGACTATAACCACATTTCTAAGACTTCAAATTTTGAAAACTTTCCTAAAAGGAAGGCCACCGAGCTTTTAACATCGACAACAATGGAACCGCATTTCTCTAAGCTCAGTTTCGGGGAAAATATCCTTTGGAGAGTTTCACATTCCATCTATTCTCATAACGTCATCAAAGATGGTCTACAATGCATTTTTAGAACTTCAATTTCAAAAAATGTTCGAGGAAAAATCCCGAAAATCGTTTAATATTGAGTTTTGAGATCTTTAACTTCGACAAAAAACATTCAGAGGAGAAAGCCGAACCCTATGCCTTTCTCTAACATCATCAAATATGCTATTGCGTTGTTTAGACATCAATTTTGAAAATTTTCGGGTTGAGAGCGGTCGAACCCCATTCTTCCTAAGATTAACTGAGATAGTTATACATTTCGTTTTTGGAATTTCAACCTCAAAAAATCGTTAGTGAAAAGTTCTAAACCCCCATTCATTCTCCTAACATTTTCAAAGAGGGCCTACTATGGTGTTTTTTGGACATCAATTTCGAAAATTTACAATGGGAGAGCCCCTGACTCGTGATCTTCCTAAGATTAACCAATGTCGTCTTGGACTGCGCTTTTCGAAGTTTAATATAGAAACATTCCTAAACCTCACCCCCAAACAATTGCAAAAATGGCGTGCAATAATAACGTTTTTATGGCCTCAAATTCTGAAAAAATATTAGATAAGGGTCGGCAAGTCTCAAATCTATCTAATATGACCAAAAGTTGTCTAACTGTTGTGTTTTTGGAATCACTTTTCAGAAATTTTTCCGGGGAGAACCCATGAACCCCCTATCAGTATGTTTGAATATTCCACTTTATGTCTTTGTTCATAATAGTAATGGTCTTGATTCGTATCATAACGCTATTCTCGTGAGTGCATTAATCACCTCATCTTCAGTAAGGCTGGAAAATCCATTGGCTTGGAAGTCAATGGATTTTCTAAACAAGAAATTAAGAGAGCTTTCCACCCCAAGACTGAAAGAAAGACGCCTAAAGAAGAACTGGTCAAGTCCATAGCTTACCTTCCCTACGTTGAGGACGTCACAGACCGAATTGAAAGACTTTTACGTCGACATAATATTAAGACGGTTTTTAAGCCCTCCAAAAGAGTCAGCGACCTGCTGCGTTCAGTGAAAGATGCTAGAGATCCGTTGTCCGCCGCAGGAGTTTATAAGATCCCCTGTTCCTGTGGATTAGTTTGTATCGGGATGACAAAACGGAGCGTTAATACAAGAATCAAAGAGCATCAGAGAAATTGCCGGCTGGGTCAGACTGAAAAGTCGGCGATCGCGGAACACACCTTCAGTAATGGAATCCATGATATAAAATTCAAAGATGCCAAAATAGTTTCACGGACTTCAAATTTTTTCACCAGATTGCATAGAGAGGCCATTGAAATTTTCAAACTGCCAAATAATTTTAACAAGAAGGAGGAAGAAGTAAAAGTTAACAAGCTTTGGCATCCAGTCATCTGTCAATCCCGAGCCGGAAGGTAGAGGACGCTGCGTTTTCAATTTAAAATCTTGCAGCAGTTCGAAATTTCGCCTCAGTCGCCAAATAATCAACGACACCCACTGAAGATGACCGCCGCAGTTGCTATCGAAACGTATGGATTAAAGCCATTCAGACCACGGCACAACAGCCCGGAATCCTTAACTAATATTTACACCTGCCGTGAAAGCCTTCATTCTTACATTAGTATTTTTACTAAAATGATAAAAACGTAGCAAATATCTTGGGTCAAAGCTACAGCAAAATGCAACTGATGGAACTCTAATTTATCCGATGCATCCGAAAAGTGAAACTTTGTAGTACTAAATGTCAATTTGATGATACTGGGAGACTGTTAAGAAACGCTTGAAAATTAAATTAATTGAGAAATCATTTTATATCTATGGATACACATTGCGCTATATTGTTATCATTGTAAGGAATAAATGAATGAATTAACTCTTGTAACAAAAATCAAAGATTTCAGTTTGAAAGAACAAGAGCGAAAAAATTTCTTGGCCATGTTATATAATTTTTCATTCGTTTTGCTTTTCCTTTTGCCTCCTTTTTTCACATTTGTGAGTTCAATGTAAATTATAATTAAAATGTAAAGTAGCACGTACATGTAAAATTAAAATTTCAAGTTTCTGGTTCTCTTGGAGAAGAAGACAAAAGACTTTTAGGATAATACTTTTTCCCAGACACATTTGTATATCAGGATCTAGAGCCGCTATATAGACAGGCCGACGCATCAAGATTAAGTTTCACCACTTTGGATCCAATTCCTTAACTTTTACTTTCAATTTTTCATTGTTGCGGAGTATGGTTACCAGAAAAAAGTTTTGGCACATTGCTAAGTTTTGCCAAATCCACGTGCCGCTAATAATTGCTCACAGTGAAAAATTACCAAAACGCGATGACTGGCCAGAAAAGACAACTACTCAAACACACAAACACGCGCTGGATCCAAAGTGGTGAAACTTAATCTTGATGCGCCGGCTCGTATATATAGGGGCCTTATCAGGATCTAGATCTAATGTCTAAAACTTCATTTTAGAAATGCTAGCTGTTCAAAGTGTTATATTTTTAAAAGTACATATGTTTAAAAATCATTTCAAACATTTCTATTCATTTTCATGTTATCGTTGTCCTTAAGTTACGAAATTTTTTTTTGAGTGCGCCCGCGGGCGCGAGAGAGAGTCTTCATTACAAAAAACAAATATATTAAAGAAAGAGAGAGATAAGAAAGAAAAAGAAAAGTTCAGGGTCTGACTAGATCCAAAGTATAGTATACTCCTAATTATACGCGGAATTGGATGGCACATGTATCGCGGACAACGAAAAAAAAAAAAAAAAAGCTTTAAACGGGGGTAAAGAAGAAAAAAATGGTCTTCATTGTCTTTTGCTAAAAAATGATCTTTATTGTCTTTTGCTAAAAAATTATTGTATTGTACTTAAAACGTGATACAAACAGTGAAGATAGGTACAGTATTAAGAATGATTTGCATTTTAAGTTCTGAAGCACATAAGAGATCTGTAAAGGGATAGGACCTATGATAACGTCCAACAATTTATTCGCTAAAGTACGCCGCACTCTTCCGTAAGGAATATTAAGCAAAAACAATAAATTTAATTTCACCAGATCTTCGCGGATAATCCGCCACGTGGATAAGCCGCTCGAAGATAATCGAGAGTATACTGTAATAGTTTTCAAATCATCACATTGAAACTCATACATCATAATATTACAACTAATTATAAATCATGTATTGTAATTCTATACTTTAGGATTATACATCTAGGAAAATATTTTCTTAATACAAAGAAAATGAAAATTAAAATGAGAAATTTACCGTTGAAAAGATTCGTTCTTTTCGTGTACCGTAAAATGGGGTGTATAGGAACAGCGGGGTCAATCGGAACAAAACTTCAAGACCGTACAAAGAAATTCTTCATAAATATACTATTGGGTATTTTTCGCCATTAATTTTTTTTTTTAGAAAGGTAAGATCATAGGAAGTAGGAAAAAATTACTTTAGTCAATCTGGCAACGCTACTGGCTTCTAAGGAGGGCTGTACGTGGAATACTAGAAAACATCACATTTTCATACTCTGCAAAACTTCATATGCAAGAACAAACCTTCTTATATTTTAAACCTAAGAGTGGTATGTTTCAATTATACATGTATCTGAACAATAGAATATCACATTAGAATTTACATTTTTTATAAATTGTGTCATAAAAATGAAGAATTCTGAAAAATGCCATTGGAAAAAAAATTGCGGGGTGAATCGGAACACTTTGTTCTGTTGTTCCAATTCAAACTTATTTGAAGGAAACTGTTTGAAAAATCAAGATTCTAACCCCAGTTCCTCTAATCAAGACAAGGACAAGGATTTATTACTGTTTATCCTTTCTCGTGAGCAACTAGATCTTAGAATGACAGAAAGTTGCAGATTTCATATGATTTTTTCTCCAGGAGACTTCTTTTTATTTAAAATACGAGAAGGAAAGTCATACAGACTTTAGATAGCAAAAGGCAAGCACACAGACAGTGATGAATAAGCGAAAAAATCTTTCAGGACAATCCCCGAAACCCAGAGATTTTAAGAAACTAAAGAAAAGGCAGAGATCATCCCAGAAGATGCTATGAAAAAACTTAAGCCAAGTCACAATTGCTAGTTTTAAGGACAAGTACATATTTGTGGACGACATGAGTGACTTCCATTCGTGTTAAATCTTTGTATTTCAATCCAAAAGCATTTCTTAAAATTACTTTTCATTTTTCATAAGTTCAAAATTATTTTGAATTTTGACAAATTATAAACGTTTATTGGTATTGAAATTATACTTTTATTTGACAGTAATTATCTGTTCTTGTTCTCCCTCATCAATATTACTCATGTTTGTGAGACCTATTACAGGTTTTCATGGAAAAAAATACAAATTTTAACATGTGTTCCGATTGACCCCTATCAGCGGGGTGATTCGGAACACCCATAATTTCCTATATATTTTAATAATAACTGTTCAAAATGTTTTGTGTTTGCTTGAAATATCAAAACTAAAGCAAGACCGAAGTTTTTACCCAGAAAATCAAATTGAAAAAAAAATCTTTTAACTGCTTTTTTTTACAATCAAAGCTGAAAAGTGTTCCGATTCACCCCATTTTACGGTATTCAATTTTTCTAAAGCTCCAAAATCACTTCTTCACTAATGCTAAAATCTAACCCAAATGATTTATTGATTCATGTAACAGCACTCTCCCGAGACAAGCACAAGACGTAAGTACCGTCAATAAATCTCAACATTCTACTCGTATTCTTGACCATTGATATGTGTGAACTTTTAATCCAACGTTAAATAAGCACAAATGTACAGGTATACTGCAGACTAGGGTGGTCACAAGTGACATGGGGAAAAATTTTTTTTAGATAATCTTTTGTGGCACCCCTCTAAAATGTGCCAATGGGCTAGAAAATGAGATTTGCAATTGGATTTTAGTGCTTGGATTTTAGTGTCAGTGATTTGAATAATTTTCATCCTTATTGTTCTGTCTTTAATTTAGCAAAAAGCAAAGGGAGTTGTTACTCTTCTTTTAAAGTTAAGAATAGTTCTAATTATATAAGTTTCACACGTGTTGCATAGAAATAAAACAGTATCTTTTAATGATTGTTTTCTTGTTGAAAATAACATTGAAACTCCTTTAGTATAGAAAAATTAAGTTGAAAAAAAAAAAAAAAAAGCTCAGTTGTGCATTTTTACAATACTCAAAACTAACCAACTCCATTTCGCATCACTAACTTGTTTTGAAGATATAGCTGATTCCTTATGTTTTTTTAGAAGCGAATATTGTTTAATTTTACGAACTTTTATATTTTCTGTGTTTTTTTATATTATATTTGTATGTTAGCTCTTCTACTGCTCTATATCCATGGATTTTCGTTTTTACACTGGCGAGACGAAGAAAAAAGACTAGTTGGGTTATTTTTAATGGCAGGATTTTATATTCTGTCTTAAGAATAATCTTGCTGGTGATTAATATTTCGTGAAAAGAAAAACAGATGAGAGAAGTAATTATTTTAAAGGGGAGAAAAAAAAGGTAAAAGTTTCTTTGTAAATCAATATTTAAATTTTTGTATTCATATATAAATTTATATTGAAATAATGCGAGAAAATGTTGGTTATCCGTTGTTATTTACATCGGATTAACGTTTGGAATTGATTGGTTCACTGTTGTTTTTACATAGAAACAACGTTGGAAAAGCGTTCAGATAACGTTGGAAACCAACCGTTGCATAACCGTTTTCCGACGGTGCACATTAACGTATGTTCTAACGTAAGAGACCGACGTTGGTCTAACGTAAGGTTATAATGTTGGCCCAACGCTCGTGTGCTAGCTGGGGATTATGTTTCACTAAGCATTTTTTTTCTTCCAATTTTTCTGGGTGGGCCCGGCCCACCCGGCACATAGTGAGGAGCTGCCCCTGCGTTAGGGGATGTTTCTCATTCTCTCATCTCTCGCAAAAGATCACAAATACGAAATGCGCAGCTCTAAGCTTACCTTTGGTGAAAGGGTTTTCAAATTTGACAAATCAACTTAGGGCGATCTTTGTAAAACTTTAGTGGTAAGGGTGGTTAGGGATCTTCCTTCCGAAATTGAATCTAAAAAGTGCAGTTTCAGATATCTTTGGTATTAATGTTGAAAAGAGTGGGTGTTGGTGGAAAACTTTTTATTTTTTGGACGTGCGGGTTGAGATCCCTATTTTTATTGTACTGACGACTGTTGTGTCTGCCCAGACAGCCACATATATCTGTGGCAACACCTGTAAATGTTAATTTCTGCTTGACGTCATTCAGGACTCCAACTTTAAATAACCAGTCGCGACCTATGCAAGCGAGTTGCTTGCCACCACTTATGTTGTGTTACGTATTTTATGTTCTGTTAAATTTGTACCTGTGCAATATTTTGAAGGAGTCAGATATTAAATTCAATTATACTTAAGTAGTTATCTGTTTAAATATAGCTTCTAGATTAAGCTTGCCTTACAGTCCTCTACATTTGGTGACCGCGTCTTATTATGCACGAACTCTAAATTAGCCATTAACTCTGAACATTGCATTTTCGTAACAAATGGTGGTCAAGATTTCAACGCTATAGGAATGTGAATTAAAACTCCAACTACTTGCACGTTTCAAGCATTTAAATTCGCAAATGTGTGCAAAGCGACACGTTTAAATTCTTCAATTAGGTAAGTGAAGCATTGTTTGGTTTCATTTCCGGTGTTTCTTATCTGTGTGAAGACTTATGTTTCGGTCCGGATTGATCAGCTTTATTGCATAAAAATTCTATTCAATTGTTCTATTCTGTATTTATATAGACATTTCGTTGAACTGTGTTATAATATTACTGCTTTCAAATTATGGAAGGAAAATTATCTGATTAAAAATCCAAAGAAATTAGTAACGCTTCCAGTGATTCAAAATTGGAACTTTCGCGAATTGCGTTCAAAGCACCTCCTTTCTGGGAAACTGACCCTGAGTTATGGTTTACTCAAATTGAATCCCAATTCACATTAAGTGGCATTGTTGTTGAATTAACAAAATTTCACCATGTTGTAGCTGCTTTAGATACGAAGGTTCTATCTTGCGTTAAAGAATTAATTCTCGATCCGCTGACCGATAATGCATATTCAAAACTAAAAGAGAAAATTCTCACCTACTTCGCTCAATCGGAGTCGAATAAGCTTCAAAAATTATTGCGCGATCTTCAATTAGGTGATAGCCGCCCATCCCATTAGCTAAATGAAATGCAGAATTTAGCAGGTAAAAACATTGATGAAAACTTGTTGCGTAATTTATGGTTGCAACGCTTGCCTACTAACATGCAGCAAATTTTATCAGCCTCTACGGAAAATTTAGCTGGTTTAGCTTTAATTGCAGATAAAATTAATGAAGTTTCAAATTGTTCATTTGCTATTTCTAGCGTTGACAACAATTCTGCACTTGAAACACTTAAAAATGAAATTGGTAAACTAAAAAATTCTGTAGAGCGGTTATCTCGTTCCAGATTTCGAAATGACAATAAATTTCGTAATAGAACATCTAGTTCTAAGTCTAAAACTAGGCAAAATTTAGTTGGTGATGCACGAAAATTATGCTGGTATCATTTTAAATATGGGGAAAAACAGAGGTGGCGCTAGGAAATGCCCGACAGGGGGTCAAGCTTGCCCGACAGGGGGGCACAGGTTTTATTTAAAAATTAAAAGCCCCCCCCCCCCCCCCCCACCCCCCCCCCCCCACCCACCCGTTCTCCAGTGTTTTAATTTTTTATGGTGCATTCGCATAAAAGGTAATTATTCTGACCAGGCTTAGAGTTCATTACGAGAAAACGTAATCGATTACGATTACGATTACGAACATGACAAATTAGAGATTACAATTACGATTACAGTCATCTGTGAAATCGCTATTACGATTACAGCAACGATTAGATTACGATTAAAAATGTAATCGATTACGATTATCATGTGCCGATTACGATTTCGATTACGCGATTACAGATTTGTGAGGAATATATGTATATTTTTTTTATATTTATATATCATAACAGAATATATTCCTCACAACAACATTCACGACAACAACGTTATAGTTAAAAAATTATGATTTTTGATTATCTTATATAGAGATGAATGAAATGATGATTGCAACAAATGTGTAATCTTAACTTAAGGATTTATAATTATTTTATTTTATTTAATTATTTATTTGTTTTATTTTTTGAATTCTGACGTTGCTGCAGTAAAGGAGCGATAAATGAAATAAAAGCACATCCAAATTAATGTGAAGCTTTTAAAGTGCACTTAAATACTGCACAACTATTTTATCCGAATGTCGTATATAGGTGATTAGATACAGGTACATGAACTAGTGGATTTAATTCTGGACACTTTTCAATTTTTAAGGATTTCACCATTAAATATTGTATAATGAATTATATGATTTAATTATTTTACTTAAATAATTTATTTATTACTTCTCAAATACGCATGTATTCATTTCACGTGAAAATTACCTTTATTTTATTTTATAACGCAGCCTGTAAAAAAAAATTGTCTTCAAATGAATTTTGATTTTTTTGGATAATTAGCCTTGGCAACGAAATATGATCAAAAATTAATGGCTTTGTTACAAAATATTGACTTAATAATTGATTTAATATTGATTATAAAGTATTAAATAAAATTTCGAAATTATATTATGCAATTGTAATTGCAATATTTGTGATTGTTCATTATTAAAATATATAGATTATATCCACTGCAAACAAAAAAAAAACCCAAAAAGCTGTTGATTTTACAGTATAATACTGGCAGCTGAAGTTCCAGTTTAAAAATGTAAAATTATCAATAATTAACTGTAAAATTAGCAGTAATATACTATTTTATAAAGAACATCTACTGAAAAATTTACTATGATAAACTGTAAACTTAACAGTAATACTGTCGTCCCCGCTTAATCGGGTAACGGATAAACAAATACCCCGCTTATACGAATAAAATATCTCGGAACCGATGGCATAGACGTAATATTAAAGATCCCCGCTTAATCGAATACCCCGTTTAATCGAATAATATTTCTTGGAACCGACAGTATTCGTTTAAGCGTGGCCGACTATACTGTTTTATAAAGAACATTTACTATAAAATTTACAGTGAGAAACTAAAATGAATAGTAATATACTGTCTTATTAAGGAAATTTACTGTAAAATTCACAGTAATAAACTGTAAAGTAAAATTAGCAGTAATATGTCTCATAAAGGAATTTTACTGTGAAATAAAAAATGATAAACTGTAAATTTAGCATTGAAAAACTGCCTTATGATTTAAGTGTCATATTAAATTTACAGAAAATAACCTTAAAAAATGCAGTGATATACTGTCTTACAAATGAATTTGCCCTGTAAAATTAACCTTAACTACCCATAAAGTTAGCAATATTATACTATTTGTGTGAAATTGCCGGTTCTTAACTGCGAGAGCAATAGTAAAATATTTTCTTATAAATGAGTTATGCAATGCCAATGCCGTTAACAGCATTAAACCATAAACTCATCAGTAAATAGTTATTTTTGTGTAAAAAGGTTTATTTCCAACATGGTTGCTTTTCATGGCCCAAAATCATTTGCTTGTATAGCTAAAATGCTAACGAAAAAGAAATCAATGGATTTTGTATGTTGTAGAAAATCAGACTACATTACATTAGCAGCACTTGCCCTAAGTTTTTCAGCTGTAAAAGGTAGTTTCTTTAGGATTTGAAAAGCAAATGATACTTTTTTTTACACAAAAACATTGATACTGATAAGTATGTAGTTGAAAACTATTAACTTTACTTTTACCCTGAAAAAGCAATGCAGTACTCATATTTTATAATACTGCTTTAACGAGAATTGGTTTTTTTTTTTACTAAACAAAAATTTCATTACTGTTATAAACTTAATGACATAAGCGCAAGAAGACGGTTCATTTCTAAATATAGTCTGTAACTGAAAAATCAAAAAAGAAAAATATTTAGAACGAAGTGTTAATGCAACTTTAAAAAATGAAGTTTCGGCATGAAGCAAAACTTTTACCCACATAAAAAAATATATTATGTATTATGCTCCAACTCCATTAATATTTAAAATGTATACAATCAAACAATTCTTGAAACAATATAATTAGAAAATGAGTAAAAAGTTTTTACATGATTTCTTGAGATTAAGTTTCTTTTCTTTTCCTTTTTTTTTTTTTCTTTTGCGTGTATGATCACTTTATGATAATATTTTATGTTAGATTTTCTGAGGTATACTGCTATTATTGCTACTAGAAACATGAAACTAAAACAATAAACAGAAATACAATAGTATATTGAAATTATTCTAAGAATAAAGAGATAATTCACATTGAAAAATAAATTATTGATTTCTATCATACACATAAACAAATGTTTTAAAAATCTATGAGCACGCAACTTTTTCTTCTTTATATACTTTTTAATTAAAAATAATATCGGCATTAAAATACAAAGCATAAATTTTATGTACCTGAAGTGAAATCGCAAATTTGCTCCTTTTCTGACAAAATTCCTTCTTTTCCGCTAATGAAAGTTGGAAAAAAAAAGCACCGAAACGAAAGGCATATAACCGCAGGACCGTCGCGATTCTCTCGTCAACCGGGCCGTCCAGTCGAACTGACTGAAAACATGTGTTATTATCAGTACAGGGTATTTGACACCACTGTTCTATTCCGAGGTGGCGGCAAGGAAGACTTAGTTTGTTGCTGTCGCTGACAGCTGATGAGAGGGAAAATTGATGACCCATCCTAAAAATCAAGGGGAGACGTTTTTGTGATAGGCGCCTAAAGGTTGAAAAGCACTTGGGGCTCGATTCTAATTGCCCTCATTTACAAACAGCCGGTAACGATACAAATAATCACCGAACAGCTCCCAAGCGCCTCCTCAGAGGGGGGCAAAGGCCCTGGAGAGAAACACGTGTCTAGCGGCTGATTTTAAGAAATGAGGTTGAGGCGAACAGCTATTTATTGTTGATGATTATCAGATTCCCAGAAAGTGACAATGAATGTCCGTTTGCCCTGCTGCTGGCGATTTGCGAGTAAAAGAGGAAGATGTGTCCTTTTCAATCTGAGCAAAAATAACTTTCTCCAGCAGAACTTACGTTCTTTCAAAAGAGATATACGACGAAATTCTAGCCGATGCATCCTGTTGCTACTAGTCTCCCGAAGGTTCCCGTGTTCAAAATTGGTCTGGAAACGCGTAATTCGTTAAATAATGAGAATATTTTAGAAAAAAAAAGAAAAATTGTTTTTGATTGAATTATTTTATTGAAAAAAGTTTACTGATCCGTCAGGATCGGAAAGATTTTCGGCACTCAGTTTTCTGTCGGAAAATTTGATCATCGGATTTTCCCGACGAAGTTAGAAAATTTCCCCGATGGGGGGGCAAGACGTTTCCGACGGGGGGCAATTGCCCCCCTGCCCCATAGCTGGCGCCGCCACTGGGGAAAAAGCTGTAAAATGTGCTGGCAATTGCACTTGGTCGGAAAACTAGTTAGCCGTACCGTTCAATCGACGGCGGTACATTGTGCTTACGGAAGTCGATTATTTATACCTGATCAAAAGACTAGATTAAAATTTCTCGTAGATTCTGGTGCGGTATTAAGTTGCTACCCAAAAACATTAACAAATCGTCGTCAACATGATAGTTTACATTTGTATGCTGCAAATGGTTCTAAAATCATGACTTACGGGAAAATAACTTTAAATCTAGATTTCGGGTTGCGGAAAATTTTTCGTTGGTTTTTTCTTGTAGCTGATGTGTCTCATCCCATTCTCGGCGCTGATTTTTTGGAATCTTATTCATTATTAGTGGACGTTAAAAATCGAAAGTTACTCGATACCTCGTCAACTCTGTCAGTGAAAGGTACCATTGGCACTTCGCAAATACAAGGATTAACTCCAATTTCAAGTCATTCACCTTATCATGTGATACTTGAAAAATATCCTGATCTTCTTTCTGCAAATTTAAATACTAAGCCAAAACTTACGTCTTTAACCCACTGTATTGAAACAACAGGTCCGCCTGTATTTTCTAAACCTCGACGATTGAGCCCAGAAAAATTAGCGGTTCTTAAAAAGCAATTTAATGATCTATTGCAACAAGGAATTATTAGGCCATCTAAAAGTCCTTGGGCCAGTCCCGTTCACTTTGTACCAAAAAAAGATGGTACGTGGCGTATTTGTGGGGATTTTCGACGTCTTAATAAAGTAACAATACCCGATCGTTACCCATTACCTCATGTTCACGATTTTGTTTCTAGTTTGCGGGGTAAAACTATTTTTAGTCGTATTGATATGGTTAAAGCTTATCATCAAGTACCCGTTGAGTCAGGGGATGTACCAAAAACTGCTGTAACTACTCCCATCGGACTTTTTGAATATGTCTACATGACCTTCGGCTTACGTAATGCTTCACAATCGTTTCAAAGATATCTTGATAACATTTTAAGAGATTTAGACTGTTGTTATGCATACGTAGATGATTTATTGATTGCCTCCCCCGATGAGGAAACTCATAAAAAAGACCTGGAACGTGTTTTTCAAACTTTAAACAAAAATGGTTTGGTTATCAATTTTCAAAAATGCGTTTTCGGCAAACCTGAAGTAAATATCTTAGGTTTTTCAGTCTCGAAAAACGGAATATCTCCTATTCCGGAGAAAATTAAGGCGATAAAAGAATTTCCGTTACCAAAAACAGTTCTCGAATTAAGAAGATTTTTAGCAACACTAAATTTTTATCGTAAATTTTTGAAAGATGCTGCTAAAATTCAGGGTTGTCTAAATGACCTCATTAAAGGAAAAGTAAAAAATGATAACTCTGTTATTTCGTGGACTAAAACTACCATCGATGCATTCGAAAAATGTAAAGAATTGTTAATTAACTCTACTGCTTTAGCTTTCCCTGCCCCAAATGCAAAAGTATCATTATTAGTAGATGCTAGTGATTTTGCTGTTGGATCTGCTTTGTAACAGTGCGTTGACGGAGTAGTTGAACCTTTAGGATTTTTTTCTAAAAAACTATCTCGCACAGAGCAGAAGTATAGTACTTTTGATCGTGAATTGTTAGCTATTTACTTATCTGTCAAACACTTCAAGCATATGCTAGAAGGCAGAAAAATAGTAATATTTACTGATCATAAACCTATTAGGGGAGAGCGGGGCTAAAAGTTCCGTTTTTTAATCAAGCTCAAAATTCGTTTTGAAAACTTGGTTCTAGAATAAATATTCCGAAGTTAAAACCTAGTATTATATGTCCCTTTGATATACAGACTGTTTTTTGAGTTGTATTTCGTAAGATTTTTGAATAATTAATTTCATAATAAGTAAAGCCGAAAAGGAACAACAAACCCCGCCTTGGGGCAAGTTGTTCCGTGGGTGGGGCAAGTTGTTCCGAGATAAACAAGACGATGAATAACGATGCTGATTTCGAATTTAACCACTCTGCGATAAGAATAACTCATTAAAAACATAATTTGTGAAAAAAAAAACAATGGTTTATATTAGTATAACTTTATTTAAGGACTACAAAAATATCGTTTAAATAATCAGCTGTTTTCTCATACTTACTACGACTTTTTTACTTCCTCTTACGTAGCAAAGGAAGTTATTATAGATATTAAACATATATATCGACCACCCTCGAGTTAATTACGACGATTTCTCTCATGACATCTGTTTGTACGCAAGTATGTATGTGCGTATGTATGTCACATAACTTAAAAACTGTATGACGTAGAAGTTTCTACTTTGATATGTAGGCCCTGAGGGAGGTCCAGTTGTGCACCTCTCCTTGTGGTTGCATTTGAATGTTCCCAGGGGGGTTACCCCTGGGGGGGGGGGGTAAATCAGTATTAATTTGTAGACACAAGTGATATGAATTGGCGCGATCACTAGGCGATATGTCGCCAAGCTTTTGGTCGCCAAGTGTTTGACGCCAACTTGGCGACATATCGCCATGTTGGCTAGGAAAAATGATTTCTTGAATTCCGGTACAATTTGGTGCTTTTGGCGATATTTTGAGAAAAAATCCGTTGAATGATGTTAACCCTACACTGCATGATTTTTTATATTTCGTAAAAAAAAATATATGTGTTTGTCAATGTAATAGGAAAACATGGAAAAATATTTAAAAAAATTTAACTCTAAATTTTCACCCCTTTCTAATTAAAAATAGTTTTGTTGCCAAATGGCTACACCATGCATTCAACAGATAAAAATGATTGTAAATGGTAGTTTTGAAATTAGTTCTTTTTTGTAAAAAAATAGAGGAATTGAACATTTGGTGCACTGTACTCTTGTAATCCTTTACATTTTGACATTTTACATGATTTTTTATGTGTACTTGTTCTTTCCGATGATCAATTCTGTCAAATCTGATGTCTTTTGGAGGCTCTCTCGTGCAAGCTTTCTTTCTTTTCTCTTTTTTTTTTTTGGTTTGTTACTCTAGTTCATCTGTAGCTAATGGTCTCTTTTTAATACGCTTTTATTAATTTCACATGTGGGTTCGTTTGTATGTATGTATGTATGTAACTCTGAATAAAAGATAAAAGTTACGTTCTTTGCAAATATAAAAGTAATATATTTAATATTATTTTTAATACTAAAGGCTAAACTGTATTGCATATTGATGTATTATAAGTACATCTAAACTTAAGTGCGGATATTCAGTAGTTTTGAAAATCAGAGGGAAACCCACATTCCAATGTAAAAGCGTATTTTTTAGTTTTTTTTTTCAAAACCATATTTTAAAATTATTAATGACTTTACTTGTCCGTGTAAGCACAACATTTGTGCTAACTGAAATCTAAAATGAACACTTTTTAAAGGCTTTTCCTTATTGATTTTTTGTTTGTTCACTCTGTTGAACATCAACTAAGCATTGATAATTGCGAGGTCTTATAAACGGTAGAACAGCCGAAAGTACCACTTTTGGGTCCGCATGATTATATTATACCTTCCAAAAAGAGAAAGTAGCTAGCGCGAAACATAAACAAAGCACATACTTCATGAACTATAGAGATGAATCGAAGTGTTCTCTGGATGCTTACTGCATAATGTTGCCAAATGGCTACAGACGTGTATTATGTCCTAGATTTTTTTCAAATAATTATTTTGATGTAAAACGCATCTTAAACGAAAGCTAAATGTTTATTTTATTCATGTTATTTTTTAAAAAGACGAAGAAAAATATTTCATTGTAAAAAATAATTTCAAAACATGGTAGTTTGAGTGATTTTAAAAGCTATCCATATGGATTCATTTAAGAGCATGTAACAGACCAGTGCTGCCATGTATGGAGGATAAATGGTGATAATTGCTTTAAATATACCCAATACTTGCTTTTTATGCATTGAGTTGCCTTATAACTACATTCTGCTATTCATAAGGAGGACAAATTGTCCATGTAGCCAATTGGCAACACCATGCAGTGTAGGGTTAAAATCGGCCATGTGTAAAAAATTAATCATTGAAAACTTTTTTTTTTTGCATTGTTTCATGTCAACCTAGGGATGTAAATGTTTTATTTATTGCGCTATTTTAACACTGAAGGCATCTACTATGAAAATGGGGTGTCCATAACAGATTTTTTGTGATGGATGCCTGCAAAATATCGACTTTAAATAATCTAATCGGGAGTTTTAGACGCGCGTCGCTTGACAAAAGTTTTATTCTCAAGGTAAACCGTGCAAAGCCGGGCAACGCATCTAGTAAATAGTAAACTGAAAAACATTCATATGGTAAAATACAGTAAGGACAGTTCAACATGTAAAAATTACATATAATAATTAACAGCTAATGAGCTAAAATAATTAGTTCAGTCTTCAGTTATAACAGGGATTAAGCTAAAATTTGAAATAAGATCCTCCAAAAATATGATTTTTATATTAAAGTATGAAATATATTTCGATGTCTTACATAGTTTGTTCTTCGAAAATTTTATATCTAATATATATCTATCGGATAGACTGAATATTTCAGGATTTATTTTTGGTGAAAGTGTACCATCTCACTTTCGGTCTTTCACAGTAACATATATTATTTATTTATACGTGTACTTATTTACTGCATCACTGGTACAGATGAATAGGGCAAGAGATTCCTTCGGGATACTTGCTAATTTTTCTGGGGCAAGTTTTTTCGCGGAACAACTTGCCCCCAAAAAAGGGAACAACTAGCCCCAAAAGCACATGTCTTTAAAACATCAAATTATAGGTTAGGTAACGAAACGTAAATGGTTTCAGCGTATGGTATTAGGGTGCACAATCTATCTTCATAGAAAAATGCCAAAAAACTTAACATTAACTATTAAATTTTGGTCAAAAGACCAAAAACACCAAAAACAAAAATATTTACTTTCGTAGATCAGTAATGCACGAGCTCGGCTTTTAATATACCAAACGCCACTGGGCTGGCTAAAATAGCTGCCATTTGTGCGCTATAACATTCTATTTCACGACGTATTGACAAAATACATTTATTTTTTTTCTTAGCTGAGCTATTTCAAAGGGAACAACTTACCCGCGGAACTTTTAGCCCCGCTCTCCCCTACTTACGTATTTTTTCAAAAGCACGATAATTACTCTCCACGTCAAAATAGACATATTGAATATATAAGTCAATTTACAACTGATCTACAACATATTTCTGGTAAAGAAAATGTCGTCGCGGATACTTTCTCTAGAATTTCAGAAATTAATTATTCTGATTCAATTCATTACTCTAAAATGGCTGCTGATCAATCTACGGACACGGACTTATTACATTCTTTGTCCCATCCTGGTATCAAGGCTACCTTGAGCTTACTCAAAAAGGGTTTCGTGTGGAAATCCATCAGTCAGGACTGTCAAAGATGGTGCAAGTCTTGTTTGCCTTGTCAAAAAGCCAAAATTACGAGACACACAAAGTCTGCTTTAGGCACCTTTCCTTTGCCTTTATCAAGATTTCACCATGTTCATTTGGACATTGTTGGGCCGCTACCACCTGCTCGTGAAAACTACTATTTACTCACTTGTATTAACCGTTACTCCAGATGGCCGGAATCACTTCCAATGAAAGACCAGACTGCCGAAACAATAGCTAAAACGTTTTTGGAAGGTTGGGTTTCTAGATTCGGAGTCCCACACATTCTCACTACAGATCGTGGCTCGAATCTGCGAAGTACTCTCTTCTCTTCCCTTTGCAAATTCCTAGGAACTCAACATAGTAAAACTACTAGTTATCATGCTCAAGCAAACGGCTTTGTAGAGCGCTTTCATCGCCAGTTAAAAGGTTCCTTGATGACTCATTCTGGAAACTGGTTGGATGCCCTACCATTCGTCATGCTTGAGATCCGTTCAAGTGTGAAAGAAGATCTTGGTGTTTCGCCTGCTGATCTTGTATATGGTCAACCTCTTACCTTACCAGGAGAACTTTTCTTCGATTCAAATCCAGGTATTTCTCAGTCTATTTTTGTGGATGTTCTGCGGCAACAAATGCGAAAGCTTAGACCAGCCCCAGCTTCTCGTCATGTAAAACAGTCTACATTTGTGTTTAAAGACTTACCAGCTACAACTCATGTCTTTATGCGAATTGATCGCATACGTAAGCCCCTGGAACCCCCATATGTTGGTCCTTACAAAGTAATTTCCAGAGCTGAAAAAGTTTTTCACCTGGACATAGACGGTAAAAAATCTAGTGTATCCATAGATAGACTAAAACCCGCCTTCTTTGATTGTGATTTTTCAAATTCAGAACAGCTCAAACCTGTTCTTAAAAAGACTGCAGATATTGTCACCAGATCTAGAAGAACTTCTCGTCCTGTAGTCCGGTTTCAAATCTGACGCCTTTCGGACTGCAGGGAGAGTATGTGGCAACACCTGTAAATGTTAATTTCTGCTTCCCTAATAGCACAGTCACATGTCGACGTAAAAAATACGTCGCACTGCGACGTGCGCTACATCTCACAGACGTCGCGGCACATCTGTATAACATCTCAGAGATGTTCTGCGCATGTGGAAATGTCCGTCGCATGTAACATCGCAATGTAACATATCTGGGCTGTCGCATTGCGACATTGTCGTCGCACTGCGACAGCTCAGAGATGTTCTAGTCATGTGGAAAAATCCAACTTCAGTTACGTCGCATAGTAACATCTATGGGTTGTCGCATTGCGGCCTTGTCATCTCAATGCGACAGCTCAGAGATGTTCTGCGCATGTGGAAATGTCTAACTTCAGTTACGTCGCATAGTGACATGCATGGGCATGTGAAAAATAAAAGCATAGTGACACATGCGAGTTGTCGCAGTCAGCATAATATGATGTGTGGGGGTTTTGCAGTGTGAAAACTTGGGCATGTTTCAATTCAACGTAGCTGAAGTTTGACATTTCCATGCACGCTAAATATGCCACCGCTGCGATTTCCTTTGGGTATAGGAAAAATGTCACAATGATTTATTGCAACACATCCCCAACTAATCAGAAGTTTGACAACAATCAGATAAACTCTAAAATATATGAAGCATGTTTTGTGGAATGGTGCTGGAAAATTTATAGATTAAGTCCCAAGCAAGAACAGTCTAGAATGAAAATAAACATTTAAAATAAGAAAATTATACAATTTAATATTATACCTGAGTAGGAAATCCGGCATATTCATTGGCGACTAACAGGATCAAGACGATTGCTGAGAGTAACAGAAAAAGATACAGCGTCAGAGAGAGTATATAAATATTACTACTACCCTCTTTCGCCATCCATTTCTGAATAAACTGTAGTAAGAAAAGCTGATATTTTATAATTAAATAGTGAAAACTGAACAAATACAAATTCGAGTGCAATTAACTCTTTACATCATACACTGAGCAGGAAATTCATGAAATTAATAAAATTCAATATACAACTTATAGATTAAGTCCCAAGCAAGAAGTCTACAATGAAAATGAACATTTAAAACAAGAAAATTATACAATTTAATATTATACTAGAGTAGAGAAAATCCAGCAATTTAAATTGGAATGAATTTTAATTGCAAGATTTTTGAAGCAAAATGAAAACGTCTTTGAAAACTAACGGCTTCCCCAGAATTACGAGTTATGAAAATTAAATTCATGTACATTCCTAAAAGTTCATATGACTTTTATAACAAAAAAAAAAAAAAAAAATCTATTTACTAACCAAATGATTTTTGATAACAGCAGCAACAATTCTATTAACTTAAAATCCATTCAAATTTAACTGACCAACTTTTGTATAAGATCGAAGCCAATCCACATGAATTCATTTTTTTACAGACATACAAAACAACACAGCTTAAAATAATAAATTGTTTGAGATCGAAATAAATGGTTTAAGTTTGCGGTGGTGAACGGTCAAGCATGACATGGAAAAAAATTCATTTCCTTTCCCAAAAAACAATTAATAAGAAATTTTAAAGCACTTCTAAAAAAATTTTGCAGTAAATAAAAGAATATAACACAAACAATACAAACTTACTAATAAGTTGACTCTTCAGATCGTAGCGCAACAAGAGAACAACACACTTTCATAAATTTGTACGTTGCAGTTAATCAGCTTTCGCTGGAAGTTTTAAAAAAAAACTTCAGTCTGCGCATGCGTGATCCGTTTCAATAGAAGAAGGGACTGTTTCAGAGAACGTAACACTGATACATCGTAACGACGTTTGAGTGTTACATCGTGGAGACGTACTTTTTAAAGCGCAATGTGATGTGACGAGAATGAGACATTGCGACGTCGTCAGAACTAGAGCCGCTATATAGACAGGCCGACGCATCAAGCTTAAGTTTCACCACTTTGGATCCAACTTATTAACTTTGACTTTCAACTTTCATTGTTGCGGCGCTAGGGTTACCATAAAAAGTTTCGGGACGTAGCCAAGCTTTGTTAAATTCACGTGAAAAATCACCGAAACGCGATAACTCGCCAGAAAAGACAACCGCTCACCGAAAAAGACAACTCTCAAACACGTTCTGGATCCAAAGTGGTCAAACTTAATCTTGATGCGCCGGCTCGTCTATATAGGGGCCTTAGTCAGAACTAAGGCCCCTATATATATAGCGGTATACCCCTATAGGTCTATATAGCGGCTCTAGTCAGAACATTGCCAAGACTAAGTGTGCTATTAGGGTTGACGTCATTCAGGACTCCAACTTTAAATAACCAGTCGCGACCTATGCAAGCGAGTTGCTTGCCACCACTTATGTTGTGTTACGTATTTTATGTTCTGTTAAATTTGTACCTGTGTAATATTTTGAAGGAGTCAGATATTAAATTCAATTATACTTAAGTAGTTATCTGTTTAAATATAGCTTCTAAATTAAGCCTGCCTTACAGACCTCTACATATCTTAAAATAAGGTTAGTAAAATCAATTATTTTTGAATCAGGTGAAGATGAAAGATGTAATTCTTAATCTCTTGTTATTAATTCCATCGTTCAAGCTTGCACAAGAAACACATATCTATTCAAATTCGCAGAGAACAGTATAGGGCAGTAGCAGACATATGTGCTTCTTGCATAGCAACGGAACCTACCCTACAAGCAAAACTTCTTGCAACAATCATGACGGATCTTGATATCGTATTGACGGCGTCAAGATTGCGTATTTAATCTTGCATAAAGATTGCACAAAGATTGTTTAACCAAGATTTTTATTCCAATCTTTATGCAATCTTACATACATCTTGGCTTTTCAATATTGATTTCGTCTTGCAATATCAGGATTGCATCCATCTCGTCAGCGTCAAGAATGAAAAGAATGTTCTTGATATCTCATTGTCGCCGTCAAGATCATTAGCGCGCCCAATAGGAGAGAAGCGCATGCGCGGAGGTTTGCACCCGGCATTCCGGTTTTTTTTTTCCCTTCAATACGAAGCGAGCGCTGCACGTGGAGACGTGGATACGATTTATTAGGCTTCGTTAAAATTCGGTTGCTTCATTGTTGTGTGCAATATTATTGCTTTTTATTTGTGATCCTATTACTGCATTTATTCAATGACGCAGTGCTATACAATCCATATCGCAACCGATTAGCGATCAATTGCAGAAATGGGTGATTATAAAGATTTTCGTTCCTAAACGTGGCTTACAACAAGGGATTACACGCAAAGATTTTATCATAACCACTCTTCAAGCTCACGAGTAAGCTAAATTTTATTCATTAACTATTGATGTTGTTCTTTAAGGTAAATTGATTTTTTGTCTAAACAGTATTTTTAAAGCTGACATTAATCTAGAATGTAACTTAAATTTGTTGGTTATCTCGGTACAATTAATGCTCCTCAATTAATTCTAATTAGGCATTTTATGTCTTTGTAGTAAATAAAAGAATCATAAATTCAAAAATAAATCAAATATTACACCATATTTTTATCAAACCCACTTCTATTAAGCATAAGTAATAATAATAACATGAAGAAGAAGAAAAGAATTAATATTGATCTTAAAAAAATCAATTAAAATAAATTCAAAAAAAAAATCAATTAAGATAAATAAAGTTATAACTAAGTGTTTAACACTTTTTTGAAGTCTGCAAGCTAAAATGAAACATCAGATTTAAGATGTAAAGTTTAATCGGAAGTTAATGTAGACATTTTCAGTAAATACAATTAAATTGCAATTAGAATAAACAAAAATATTTTCATGTGAATTTCCGATCATGTGTCAGCCTTAAAATATTCTTCAGCTGGAAAAATAATCAATATTTTGAAGAATAACAGAAATAGATTAAGAATGAAATTTAATTCGTGAATTTGAAAATAAAGAATGGAATTTACTTCCTGAATTTGAAGCGAAAATAACAAAGAAATAATAATAATAATAATAATCTCCCCAAAAACAACAGTGTTGTAAAAAAATTCCCCGCCAAGAAAACCTTGAATACTCAGCCTTAAAAAGTTATGATATCGAGTTTTCCCGCCAAGTTTGTGCCAAACTACAACTAACCTGTATGTATAGTTCTTTTAAATTGTTTTCAGTTTTGCCAGGCGGGAAGCTTTGTCTTGTGAGGTGGTTGCTTAATGAGTAAAAACTTCCGCCTGGCAGGACTGAAAACAATTTAAAAGAACTATACATACAGGTTAGTTGTAGTTTGGCACAAACTTGGCGGGAAAACTCGATATCATAACTTTTTAAGGCTGAGTATTCAAGGTTTTCTTGGCGGGGGATTTTTTTACAACACTGTTGTTTTTGGGGAGATATCACATGTTTTTGTATTAATATTATTTCTTTGCCTGTTTTTTTTCTCTTCAAAATTTACTTTGCATGTTTTTTTTCCCTTCAACATTTTTCTTGGCGGTCCGACATCTGTGGTTTTCTTGGCGGCATGCATTTGGTGCAAAAGTTCAAGGATCTTCTTCAGTCTAGGATAAATTTGAAATCAATCACAATGTACCACCCGAACCGACGCAAAACAAAGCTAGTTGCTAACAATACTACGATTAAATTAAAAGTTAAAAAAAAAAACCCAACCCTTACTGCCGATCTCATATTAAAATGAACTAAATTAAAGATCCCTTTTAAAAGCCTTATGCAATAAAATCAATTACAAATATTTTATTTGTTAACAAATAGAAACTGGCAACAGATGAAATTATAAATCATTGAGTTTTCTTTCCTCGTGGCCCAACAATGAAAACATAAATGCTCAGATATTGAACAGAGTTAGTAGATAGAAATCGGACCAATTTTAAGCATTAATAACTCCGGGGTGCGATGACCCCGGGGGGTAAATTTTGGGAAAATGTCCTCAATGTCTCATCGAGAATATTCATACCAAAAATCAACACTAAAGACCCCGGGGAGAAAAGATACGAAAAATAAAAACGAGGGGGGAGGGGGTAGAGGGTCGAAAAACCCCCTATGCCGAGCTTTGGGACAAAATAAATGTGGGTGCAAAAGCAGAGCTCAATCCGAGTTACCGTTTAGTCTGGACCCCTGTCAAACAATTTTTAAAAAGTGCGAAAAATAGCGATTTTATAACATATATCACCCCTCCCCCTGAGGGTCCTGGATGTTTTGCTTTAGTATGTGCCGTCAGGGGCCGCTGGAGATTTAGTATACCAAAAATGAACTCTAAGGATCTTTATGGGGCTGAGATACAGAGGGGTGAAAACCCCGGTTTGGTTACTCGCGTAAACAGTCCTAGTCGCTCTTTTACATTTTTATTGGCGACGGAAATTTCTTGGCGGCTTGTATTTGGTTTTCTTGCCGATCACGGGCGCTCCCGCGTCCCGTGATAATAAAACACCCTGCAAACGTACTGATTTTGCACTGCATAACAATACGTGTGCAGGGTGACAAAAGCTGCATACAGACTAATTTTACACTGTCATATCAGTGTATCCTGCCATTTTAATGTCAAGATAATGTGTATGCAGGATTACAATAGCAACCACGTCTTGCATGCATGCAGATTGATTTCACACTGCTATGCCAGCAATTTGATGCTTCAAAGGCAGAGCCCACCGTGACATTCTACTGACATAAGGCTGCAAACACCTTGCCAGTCAACATTGAGGCAAGTCGCTGACAGCTCTTAGAGAGTAACATAACATTATCCAGGCCCTGTATGCAATCCTGAGGCAAGATATTTTGCTTGCTGGGTAGCAACCGTTCCTGGTGGACAAGCAACTCCACGTTTACCGCATGTGAGCATGGTTTTGTGAGTGCGAAGTTGCTTTTTTAGCCTTTTTTTAAGTGTAAAATGCATTCCGAGTCTTGTAAAAGCCTTCAAAGCGAAGCAAAAGGAAGATACATTGATAAAATCAAGATCATTAGTAATTAGGATCCATATTTATTAAGTAAAAATGAATTTTAAACTGATGCGCGTCTAACTTGCCGTACAAATACAAAAAAAAAAAAAAAAAAAAAGGATAGATAACTCCACAGTTTATGAACATTAAGAACAATCAAATCCTATCGAAACAAGCCTACTCAGAGGTTAAAAACACGGAGAGTTTAGTAACAAATACTTTTTTTAAATGATTGATGCGTTGAAAATGAAACACCAGTATGAAATACAAACAAAACAAGTAGTCAAATTTATGTGTATCGATTTTAATGTCAAATTAGACATTAAAATCGCAAATCGGGATGTAGTTCTGATTTTTTAATATGTTGTTTGGGTCACCTAGGGTAGTTCAAATCTAAGTTTGCACCTTTCCAAACCCTGTGCTCGCTGCGGAATTCGCGAAAAACTGCGAAAATTTCCGACTTTTTTCAGTTTTTCCCTTATAACTTCCAAACTATGCAACTTTTGATTATACATGTGAATACCCGTTTTAAAGAACACTAAATTTTCAATAATTTGAGCCCAAGTAGCGCTCTGTAGGACCAATAGTTTAGGAGATATCGAACTTCGAAAATTGGTCATTTTTTGCGAAAAGTGAAAAAATTATGCTTCAATCGCATTTCAGACCAAATATCGATATAATTTCCTGCTCTACAAGAATAAAAATGGACATGAAACTATAGTAAGTTTAATTGGCTTTCATTTAAGCTCATCGTTGGACTAATAGTTCTCCCTGCGGACACTGTGAATGATCGTTCAAAAGATGTCAAATACAATCTCACTACTACATAAGAACTGAAGTAGCGACTCAATCACTCTGCATGTTTTTAGTACTTCTGAGAGCTCTATCCTGCAGGGTAACCATCAAACACCACTGCTACGTTCCTACCAAAGTCGATTAAGATGTGTAAGTTATATATATCCATCATCTATTGAACTTATAGACATTCAATTTTGGCCGGCCATATAAACCTTATGCAGAAGGTATTCTCGTCTACTACTACAAATGCTACGGGAGTGTATTTGGAATAGTTTGTGCTCAGTGGAGTGGATAAGAGCTGAGAGAAAGAAGATTTTGTTCCTTTTCGCATCCTCTTCAATTATTGAACAACAGTATTTCTGTCTACCGAGAAAGTACACTATTGGATATTCCGCGACCATGAGTTAACCCTTCCTGACTCTTCATGGATTTCATGATAACCTGTTCAATACATAAGTCTGTCCACAGGCCTGACCAAAATTTATCGGATCTGCGAATCGTGAAGTATTGTTTAGTGAAGTTAGCAAATTCCTCTGGGACCATTCGCTGTTGCAGAGCACTCATATCTTGTAGGTATAAGCGTGCACTTTTGGCGTAAAAAAATGACCCGCTGAGTGAAAGAATGGAAGCATTTTGCTAACTGTGTCCAGGTGGAGCTCCCAGTCACCTGCTCTCTCAGCCTGAATGAATTTCTTAATTAATACAGTCATCCTGAAATATTGCACCCAAAGCTTTGAGGTGGGCCCTTTTCTTTCCTGCTGGTCCACTTCAGCCTTACATTTCGCATTAAGATTATGAACAATTTCATTTTCATTTGCCAACCAAATCATTGATCTGTCATCTTCATTCAAAATCTCCTCAATAATTATTTTTTCCTCATCAGTTAGCTGAATCTTATTGAAAATAGAATGAGCCAACGAAAGATTTGTCAACAGATGAGCTCTTACAGCTCTAGAATATGCGTGTCCATTTAGAATTTTATCAACACTGTTCTCTGCATAAATTGTGGCGAGCAATTCTTTTAGACCACTACCTGCCATGATAGCACCAATAGCTCCCATGAAAGACATAAGAAGGTGAAAACCACCTAACCTCACTACCACCGTATTCAAATCGGTATGCTGGCAGTTCTCAACAATGTCTCTGGCTTTCATATAAAGGGGTTGATCATATGTCACAAAGCAAGTATGTTGCCCATGAGCTTTGGTTCTTGCACTGGCCTCAAGAAGAGATGTTAAAACAGTGTTATAATTTGTGGGTGGAGCGGGAATGAATGGGAGATATACTATTTTTGAGAAACTGGGAAATCTAGGCCATTAGTCACTTGTTCCATGTATCCATTCTATTTATTTATACCATTCTATGTATTTCTTATTGTCTAGTGCCTCTTATTCTTATTAGAAACGATTTTTTTTCATTTCTCGAAAAAATCAAAAATTTCGAACATTTTGTTTTTCGTAATTGTGGAAGAACTACTGAGTCCAGAGACTTCTTTTTGGACTTAAATGAAAGCCAATTAAATTTACTATAGTTTCATGTCGATTTTTATTCTTGTAGAGCAGGAAATTATATTGATATTTGGTCTGAAATGCGATTGAAGCATAATTTTTTCACTTTTCGCAAAAAATGACCAATTTTCGAAGTTCGATATCTCCTAAACTATTGGTCCTACAGAGCGCTACTTGGGCTCAAATTTCTGAAAATTTAGTGTTCTTTAAAACGGGTATTCACATGTATCATCAAAAGATACATAGTTTGGAAGTTATAAGGAAAAAACTGAAAAAAGTCGGAAATTTTCGCAGTTTTTCGCGAATTCCGCAGCAAGCACAGGGTTTGGAAAGGTGCAAACTTAGATTTGAACTACCCTAAGTGACCCAAACAACATATTAAAAAATCAGAACTACATCCCGATTTGCGATTTTAATGTCTAATTTGACTGGACTACTTGTTTTGTTTGTATTTCATACTGGTGTTTCATTTTCAACGCATCAATCATTTAAAAAAAGTATTTGTTACTAAACTCTCCGTGTTTTTAACCTCTGAGTAGGCTTGTTTCGATAGGATTTGATTGTTCTTAATGTTCATAAACTGTGGAGTTATCTATCCTTTTTTTTTTTTTTTTTTTGTATTTGTACGGCAAGTTAGACGCGCATCAGTTTAAAATTCATTTTTACTTAATAAATATGGATCCTAATTACTAATGATCTTGATTTTATCAATGTATCTTCCTTTTGCTTCGCTAAAATACTAAATAACACAAGAAAAAATAAATTTCAATCTCCATAACAAAAATTTTTCTGCATCAGAAAAATATCAAGAAAGAAAAAAAAGAAAACTGACAAACTACAGTCAGCACAGTTGCAACTAATATATTTTACGACAAAAACAAAACCTATTAAAAATCTTTCGCGCGTAAATAAGAGTGCTCTTTCATTATAAAACCAAACTAATATAATTTTCATATTAATTCTTATATGTAACCCTATTCCTAATCCATAAATTGAAAAATTAGGTATTTATAAATGAACTTTTGGTGGTTAAATTCATTAAACGCTACGAAATTAAATATGACGAAAGTATTACTGTGTGTAAACTATTTCACATGAAAGTAACTTGTAAAGAATTAGCTCAAAGCTGTGAGTACCGAGTAATTATTTATTTTCAGTAGCTTTCAGAGCTATTTTATTTGAATAGTTAATTAACTCACTAAATTAAGATTTGTTTGGAATGTTTTATAAGATTTAAAACCTTTTGAGTTTTTTATAATTTGAACTGAATACATTGTGACAAAGAAATTATGTGCTTTTTTTTGGGGGGGGGGGAGAGAATTGTTCTCTGGAATTTTTTCTGTTGGTTTTCTCCCGAAGGGATTAATGATTGTTTAAGATAATACAAAGAACAAATTGAATGAATTATTTGGTAGTTGAAGGAGTTGAACTTAATATGTACGTTTTCCTTCTTTGTGCTTTTAATGAAAAATTTCGTATCGTGAAAAATGGAATATTTGGAATGCTAATTTTGAATTTTCATTTTCATCCAATGCAAAGAATTTAAAATTTTAACCAAATAAGTGAAAAATTTCAAAATAGTGCACAGCTCTTCTTTCTTTGTAATTCGAAGATACACTGGCCACCTCTTCTATGAATCACGTTTGTTATAAACAGTTTTGATTCAATAAAGCTGGATTTGTTATGTTTTTGGAGACTTGATTCATAAAAGCGGCTGATTCAATTAAGAATTAATTAAAAGCCAGACTCAATCTCCAAGTCACAATGAGTAGTCTCCTTTTTTTCCATTTTTAAAAATTCTTTTAATAATTTTTTTAAAGGAATTAAGTGCGATTATTTTGAGAGGAAAAGTTTCTGGAGTGGTCGCTTAATAGAGGAAAAAAATATTATTAAACTAATGGGCGAAAGTTTTGTTGATCATCAAATTTTAGTCCCTTAAAGAGTTAGTCTATCAGAGAGGTGTCCGCTATTTCAAAAAACAACAAATAATGCAAAAAGCAATAAATATTTTTTTGAAAACATTTATGTGAATGATTTTAGTTCCCAATCAGATTGTGTGATTCTTCAGCTATGTTCTTCAAATGGAACACTTGGCTCTCTTAAGCCAAAGACAGCATTTTCAAGAGTGGGTGAAAAGCATTTTATGAAATAAACAATATTCGATGCTTTTTTTTTTGTTTGTCCACTTTTTCGGCATAATATATAAAAATCTTTTTCAAACATACAATAGAGATCCAGTAATAGAGTTAGCAAACTTATTTGACTTGATTTAAAAACTTGTGGATTAAATATTTTGCAAAATCGATCTTGATTTTTATTTGATAATAGATTAGGTTTTGAAGAAAATGGTCATCAAAATAACTTGTCAGTATGTCAGTCCTGTCGGCCCTGCTTAAATAAATACTGTCAGTTCCAAGAAATATTATTCGATTAAGCGGGGATCTTTAACATTGTGTTTATGGCGTGGGGAAATA
The DNA here is from genome assembly GCA_038373865.1 of Uloborus plumipes. NCBI lineage: Eukaryota > Metazoa > Arthropoda > Arachnida > Araneae > Uloboridae > Uloborus > Uloborus plumipes. Next base: position 49,550 of record JAXGGA010005633.1, read on the forward strand.
TTCGGTTCTGGGATGTTTTATTCGTATAAGCGGGGCATTCATTACACGATTAAGCGTGGACGACAGTACCACTTTATGTCTTGCTACTAAGATAGAAATTTTTGTTGGTGATCTGCTTGAACAGTTACTTATTCATTTTATTTTCAATTCAACTAGATTACTCATCGTACAATACAGCATTATTAAATAATGTTTATTTTATCAATTGGATATAGTTTTGATTTTTGTGTTCTCTGTAAGATTCATATATATATGTTTTTTTTTTTCGTCTTCTAGGCAAAAAGTATGGCATACTATTACTCCAGCTCTGATGAAGATATTTATGCTGATCTAGATGACTTGCATTTGAATCAAAATGTCTGGCACCCAAGCTCAGATGACGACTGTCGCTCAGCCCGGACAGAAATTCCTACTGATCCTTGGCTAGATGATCATGATGTTTTGACCACAAATGGTTCTGAATACTGGAGAAATGAAAGTGCATCCATATTTAACCTTGAAGAATCAAAACTTAGAGAAGAAGAGCATGATTTGTTTAATGAACTCATGGTTGTGGAAGCAGAAGAAAAAAAGGCAGAAGTAGAAGTATGTTTTCAGATTATTTTATCTATTGGTAACTCACAAGATGCTGTCTTCATAAACTGTGTGTTTGTGTATAAATCAGAGGCGTATTTGGACGTGAGGCCGCCCTGGGTTTTTGAAACTGGCCGCCCCCACCCTTGAGGTGTTTAATTTCAGAGTTGTAAAAAAAAAACTTTTTTATTTATTTATATAAAATGTATTTTCAAGGTAAACCATGCAAAGCTCGGCCACACAGCTAGTTAAACATGAAATTGTATGGTTGTTAACAACCAGCCAATTGGTAAAAATTCGTCTTTTGCGAATCTCAACTTTTACTACTACAAATCTGCTCTTACATTATTATAAATCAACATTTTTAGTACTTAATTACATTAAGAACTTTCTTTCGAACTTTAAAACAGTTTTTGAAAGGATTAATCTTCACATATTTGTTTCAAAAATAGTTTTAAAAATTTAAAAATCGTGTTAAAGATTTAAATGAAAAAAAAAAAATGTTACTAGACCTTATCAACAACTTGCAATTGGAATAAAGTAAACGAATAACGAAATAACAATATTAAAACAATCTGTGCTAGTCCAACAAATGCAGCGACAACGTTTGCACACTTAATGGTGCCACATCGATGTCGATGTTTTCGAAACATTGTTAAAACATTGAACATTGTTAAAACATTGTGACTTATGGCCAGTCACTTATGACCAGTTCGTTTGATGTTAATTTTTAATTCGTATGTTTTTCAATCAACTACTTATTTTCAAAGTCTTTCTTCTATTAAATTATACATGTAATTTGATTAAAATAAAAGAAAATGAAAGCTTTGTGACTTTATAATTTTTTCCTATAAGTGTATAATTGTTTTGTTATTTTTATTTGTTTAATTTTTTTCAGTATAAATCTGGTTATGAGTCTTTGCAATGTGAGGTGGAAAAACTTAGAAAATCTGATGCTGAAAAATCTGCAAGGATCTCACAGCTTACATCTGAAAATATAAATTTGAAGAAAAATATTTGCTCTTTATTTAAAACAGCAAAATCAGAAATTGAGCATAAAGACTTCTTACTTAAACAAGCAAATAGAAAGTAAGTTTGCACACTAAAATTTAAATATTGTTAGTTTTTATTCTATTTTCTGAATTTAATATGATTAACTGGTAGCATTTATTCCACATTTTTGTCATATGACATAACTGTATTTCTATGAAATTGTACATTTTAACATTCCTGTAATTAAATGAAAAACTTTTTATATATGGTAGAACCTACTAAATATTTCTTGGAAATAACAGGGGCGAGAATTCTCAAACTTCCTGCTCCTTCCTCTTTATGTAAAGGCTCAAATAAAGTGTCAGCTTTTTTATATTTAATAAGAGTCTACAGTAAGAAAATCTGAAAGATGCAGGCTCTATTTCCATTTTTAAAAAGCTACCACCAGTTTTTTGGTATCTACAGTATAAGAGTAACATTTTACCGAAGATGCTTTTCTGTGATAATGTTGCCCTATTTTCTTGGTTAACCGTTTTCCAATTGAATCAAATATTTAGTTTTAAAAAATGATAGGAAAAAAACTTTTCTTATCCTATCATTTTTTTCTTAAATTTATTTATTCATTTAACCCATGGTTGAGCAAGTGGACAGTTGTTTATTTCTATGTGTACCAAACATTGTTTTACTGTTATTAAATTCATTGTTTTAATGCTTGTTAATGTTCTACAGCAGGGGTTCCCAACCTTTTTGCACCTGCATACCACTTCACTTTTTGAAACATTTTAGAATGAATACCACCAGACCTAAATGTTTTAATAGACGAGAAATATTTACTCTTCTAAAAGTGCTCAAATGCTTTTTGAATTAAATTCCTAAGAAAATCTCACATTTAATGGTTAGATATTTGTTTCTTTATAACATGCTTATAATAAAGGAGAAATAAAAAGATGAAAATGGTATTAATTTACAGTTTTATTTATTATACCCATAGGTCTAAAAACATATTAATGAAAAATTAGTAGAACTCAGAAAAAATTAATCATTGTACAAGATATACTTCTATGGTCTTCAGTGCGAAATTTGTGTTGTTTGCCTGTAACTAAAATATCAACATTAGGAGTAATGGAACTTATCTTCACTTGTACAAGGGTTCAGAAAATACACTCTCATAAGTAACTCGTAACAAGTGGCATCAAAAATTGCCTAGATATCCTATTATAATTTATTTGGTACTTTATTGAAAGTAAACGTGTTCTTTAAAATTTGTTAGCTGTAGTAAAAAAGGATCCATGTGCAATTTTTTTTCCAGAATCACTTATCTTATTGAAACTGATGTTTTAGTACTACTAAAACTTTAAGAAGTGCAAATTATTATCAAGTGTATTAATATAAAGAAGTAGTGTTAAATTTATGTCTATAAAAGCTAGGGCAAACTGACTGGAAAAGAGAATTTTGTTGAAAGCCTGGAAAATCAATGTACTTAGCTGGTAGCCACCCTGTAATTTGAAAAAAATATTACTGCAATGTCTTTTCTTGCCTATTAAGAAATTTGCTAAATATAAATATTGAAGTTTTTTTTTTTTTTTTCCTTTTCTGTAAAGGTTGGATGGATTACTATTCAAAAGACATAACTTCTACAACCAAAATGTTAGACAAGAAGCGCATTCTAACCTGGCATCAAAAGAAGCTTCCAGTAAAGATGGTAAGTTATTAAGTTCAAATTCTGATGTTAGGAGATGCATAAATAAGCAAATATTATGAAATTATGGATGACTGATACTTGTAAACATGTAGTGGTATGAAGAAAAGTTCTATCATTTTGCAAACTTATATATAAAAAGTGAGAGAAAAAGTTCAAAGGTTGAACCAAGATTAAAATATTTTTATGAACTTATATCATAAAGTAGATCAGTAAAAGAAAAAATAAATCTTTTTTTTTTTTTTTTTCTTTTAGTTCCTAGTTGGCAATGTCCATTAGGAATGTGTATGGAAATTTATTTCCAGAAGAGCCCAAGCTAAGCATTATTAAAACTTCCCAAATTATTTCGTCTTCACAACGAGTAGTTTTGAATTTATTTCGAGAGGAGCCCTTGGTTTCCTTTGGTATTCCCCTCAAATACATCTTTGTTATCTATCCAGGACACTTGGTCATCTATGTGCAAGCCCAGGTATGGCTGCCTTCAACTGCCTATATGTACTCGAAAACACTTGTGTTGAATTTGATATGGTATGCTGAATTTGCATATTAAATTCATGTGATGGATGAAAAAAGCATAAATGACCCTTAAAACATTCAGCTTTATTAAATTACTGAGAACATGCTGTGCTCTATTGACATTAAGTTATCCACATACCCTGCACAATGGCTTGAAGTTCCTTCAAGCCATTGAGCAGTGTAAGTTTTGCACAGATTTTCACACTGAGTTAGTGAATGAAATAAAATTAATTGTCTGGAAGAACATCACTTACGTCAGCTTCTTCATTCATTGATGTGCCAAGCCAATATGAATATATTATGTCGTTTTGAAATGAAAAGAAAGTGCACAAAAATTACAAAATTTATTTTGTTCAGGCAAATGAATTTCATCATTGATTGTGTTTTTTTGCCCTATGAATCTCTTATGAGTGCTAAGTTAAGTTCTGTGCTCATCCTTTAAGTCGACTTGATTGCAAAAAAGTATCACACCCACGTTCTGTTGGATGAATCCTTTATTTATTATGTTCTCAAACAGAAATCTAATAATTTACTATAAATATATGTAAATCTCTCAGCGGGGGTCTTGGTTAAAAACTACAGAAAGAGCAAACATTCTTCAAATGCTTCCTAGAAGTATTATGAGGATTGTTGTCATTGAACTGACATGCATCTTCATTGATTGCATTCTGATAGTAAGGTATGGAGTTGAAGCTGGTGTTATGTTTGAGGCTAATATTATTTATTTTCATTAAAAGTGATTTTCAAGCTGACTGTGTAAACTAAAAGTATGTAAAAATGGCATTGAAAAAAGGAGTAACTGTTTTTTCTTTCTTTTTTTGTAAACAGTTCGTTTTTGAAGTTGTAATATTTGTGAAGAGTTAGTTTTTGCTATCTGTATTTTTGCAGATAGTTTGTTTTTTCTGTTAGACTACTAAAGCAGCAATTTTTAGTAGCGGAACTTGGTGACAGTCAAGCTGCTTGCATTTCCTGCTGATGTGGCAGTTCTTCCATAGACTTAGCACCTACCATATTTTCTGGTAGATAAGCCGCACCACCATATACGCCGCACTTCGCAAAATTCCCGAGAAAAAAATGTGTTTCATCAGATAAGCCACATCGACGTATAAGCCGCATAAAACGTTGTTTAAAAAAATTTCAGCAAGAACCTATGCTGCAGTATACTCATATTGACATCGTTAAAAAACAATGATAAAGAATTAGTAACATTGATTTGAAAATAGTGTTTCAATATCATAGATAATTAAAACGTTGCAACATTTTGGCGATAACTTCAACTTATAGTAACCCTGTCCTACTTTCTGGTAGTCTCTACAGCAACCTTACTTCCCATTCCCTGCAAGGGGCGGTGGGCGATTTTGTTTTTCCTTTGGAGTTATTGTTGATGTTTTTTTTTCCTTAATTTATTCCCCTTCCTTATCACTGGTGATTTTGAATTTTTATTTGTTTTTGTTTTTCGTTAGCACCTACTTAAAAAAAAAAAAAAAGACAAAAAAAAAAACTTCTACATGGTATAAGCCGCCATGGCATTATAAGCCGCAGAAGTTAAAATTCAGCTTTTAAGCATGTATAAGCCGTGACTTATCTACCTGAAAATACGGTAATTTATTTTGACTTTTGATAATTCAGTTATTACTTGGAACTTTTTTTTCAAATTAGAGCAAAGTTCAGTTTAACTGAATACCGAGACATCTTTTACATATGAAACTAGATTTGCAGTTGTTCCTAATTGATATTACCCAAGTGTTTTGAGACATGTAGTTAATCCAATTACCCCCCCCCCCTCCCCCCGCCACATGCACACGCTGCTCTGATATTATTATTTGCTTGGAGTTCAAAAGTTAACCCATCTGTAAAATCTTTAGACTTCTTAAAGTGCTGTGTAAAACCTCTTGTTAAATTTTAGCGAAGAAGGAGGAAAGTAGTTGTATTATAAGTGCATTTATGGTCCTGGTAGGTCGTAAGTATGGTTAGGCTGCTTTGTGGAGTTTAAGATCAAGGGGGCCTATTCTACCCCAAGAAAGATTTCTTTTTAATATTGTTGGGTGCATAATAAACTTATCACTCTTGTTCTGCTTCTGATTTGGGGGGGGGGGGGGGGGAAATAACTTGGCTAATAAATTCTCTTTTTATGTAAAAAAATGCTCAAACTAAAGGCTTTTTTTTATTTTATTTTACATTTTAGGTGAACCCCAAAATTTTAAGAACTATCAAAAGCCTCTTGGAATAAATGAAAGTGCTACTTCCTACCATCGTCCACAGAGTGGTCCTTTTCATTCTGGAGTAAAAGATGATCAATTTCCTACCAGAGTAAGAGATCAGGAGCATGATATGCCTGAGTCTCAAAATTATAACTCCAATATCAAAAATATTAAACAAGGTTCGGTAATTTCAAAGAAGACTCATTTTGATAGTAAAAATCGTCAATTTAAAAGCATTAGATCAATACCAAAGGTGGTAGACAACTACTACAGTAGTGATGATTCTACTGACTCAGAAAGACAAAATAGAGTTCTTAAATTAAAAAGCAATCGAACGAAAGCTGAAGTTAGTGATAATAAAACGCTTCTGAAAGAGAATAAATTGGACAGCATATCAAAGTGGGTTGAAAGTACACTTAATTACAATGGTTCTACTACAAATGCTCAAGGAAATAATAGTGCTACTGACTTGCAGTCTATTAATCCTGAATCTGCAAATGTTTCTAATGAAGAAAATAAAATTACCACAAAGCGAAGGGGCAAACCGGGTGTTGAAGACAGTTCTGTTGAAAAGTCGAATGAAATATGTAATGCAAGTAAAGAAGCAGCTGCTGATCTCAATAATAATGATGCAGTTGTACCTAAAGTCTCTTCAGGAGGAGAAGAATGCAAGCATAGTCCAATGCATCAAAGTTCTGTTGCATTGCATGATAGGGTTGAAAAATCAGAACTTGCACAATCATCTTCTGAAAAAACTGAAGTGGAAAATGTAGTTTCATTAGTTAATAGGAATAGTGATCAGCAGAATCATGTTGAATATGTTATTGTAAGTGGATCAGAGGATAATACTAATTTAAAGAAGATATCTTACTCAGAAGCATGTTTTCAAGAAAAAAATTATACTCCTGAAAGTAATAAGAATGTAACACAAACAAAGCCATCTGTTGAAAATGTATCTCAAATTTTAAGCATAATTGAGGAATATAACATAACTGAAGAAATGCTTACTAGTATTGAAAATGCATCTCAGAACATAAGCATAAATGAGGAAGGTAACAGTACTGAAAAAATGACAACTGGTATTGAAAATGCATCTCTCGCTGTAAGCATGAATGAGGAGTATAACAATACTGAAAATATGATTACTGGTATTGAATTTATTTCTCTAACTGCTAATGATACTGGAGCAAGTGCTCCAGAAGCTAAATCCGTGCTTCAAAGTGGTGATAAAAAGGATGAGCATGCCAGCTCTAATGAGGTTAAAGATAATAAAGAGTTTAATCAAGATGTGAAATCGAAATGTGCTAATACTGATAGTGTAGGTAGTAAAAAGAAAAGTAACAGTAATGATAATGAAACTTTTGATAAAAATGTTTCAAATAATGTCCTCAATGAGCTAGGTGATGCTGATGTGAGAAACTTGTTGGGAGATTCTGCAAGTACTGTAGTCTCAGTAGAAAGCAAGGAAGGTGAAGCAAGAAATGAACAAAATGAACTTGTCAGAAAAATGAATGAAGAATGTTTGAAAGAGTACAGAGATAGTAAATACAGTTCCAATAGAGACCGAGATAAGAGCAGTAGGGACGAAAAGTATTCAAATAGCAGTGTCAGTGTGAGGCGTGATTCTAGCCCTCAAACACAAAGCTCTAAAAAACCAAGAAAGAGAGATTGCTCCATACGTAAGCACTCTGGCATCAGAAACAAAGAAAAGAATTGTAGTGATAGTGATTCAAGTAATGATAACACGTACAGAAGAAGTATGAAAGATGGCAAGCATCGTAAAATATATTCTCCCTATAAAAGACGAAGGGATTACGAAAAGTATTCAGCAGATTTCTTTGATAGAGACAGAAGTCGTTCTTCAAAATCACGAGAGTTGATTGCTGTGCGCAAAAGATGTTTCCGCAATTTCAGATCAACTAGAACGACAAGTGAAAATCGGCAAAGTTACAGACATTATTCGCCCAAACCTGATATAAGACGCTCTTCTACGGAAAGAAATTCTCGTCATCAAACAAGTTCATCATACAAAAAAGAACAATGTTCCAAAAAAGAGAAAGATTGCAGTATTAAAAGTTCCAAGAGATTAAGTCTTATTGATAGCAAAAATAAATTTGACAAGAATCCATCAAATGAACGCAGTACTAATAAAAATGCTAGCGTAATTAGTTCTAGCGTTCAGAATGATATATTCACAGACACTAACACTTTTGATATGAGTAGTGAAATTGTAGATGGATTAAGTGTTATAAGCTCAGAAATAACTAACAATGCCAAAAATGTTGTTACAAGCATCGATAATTGTTCAAAGTATGTAGAGTATCAGGAAAATGTTCAATATGATCGAAAGTGCTATGAAATATTTAATAAGATTGGTAAAAGTATTTCTTGTGATGAACCTAAGTTAGATTTTTCTGACAAAGTAAAGAAAAAGATGGCTGAAGAAAATAGTTCTTCAGTGACTTCTGATTTATGCCACTTGTCTGATAAAACCGAACATGTGTCATCTGTTCCACTTGAAAATAATGTAATTAATTTCAGTGTCAATAATTGTTTGCCTTCAGATAAAAAGGAAAAACCTATTGAAAACAGGATTCTTTCTGATGGGGAAATATGCAGCTCTGATGAAGATTGTAATCTGCATGATAACCTTAAAAGTTGTCCTGTTAAAGACACAAAAATAAATTCTACACTACCCATTTCTAAGATCAGAGCTGTTTCAGAAAAGAGTCACTGTAATAAAGATCAAAATATTTGTACTGAAAATAATTCCATTGATAATAAGGTTAGAAGAACTTCTAGTAATATAACTACTAAAATTGAAACTATTTCAACAAAAAATGTTCATGAGCAAAAAATACCTAATAATGAAAATGCTATTGATAATGACTTGAAAAATAATGCCACGACTGGAAGTATTTCAGAAAAAAATCATTGTGAAAGAGAATCAATGCAAACTGTGGATAAAACCCAAATTGATGATGAAAATATTAAAAGATCCAGTAATGAGGATAAGATGATCGTATCTAATACCGAAAATAGGAAACACATGTCTAAAAGCAGTCCTACAAGAGATTATGAATCTGATAAACAGTTATATACCTCATTAAAAGTGAAAAAATTAAAATATTGTAAAACCAAAATTAATAGCATTTATCAAAAAGGTAGAATGAAAAACTGTGGTGAAAGCTCGGCTATAGAGCAAAAAGAGAAGAAAGAGATGAAACAAAATAAAGATGTGCAAGAAGGTAATGAAAAGGATGTAATCCCTTTGAATGAAAAGTGTGATGAAACATTTTTGAATGAAATTAAAAGCTGTAACAGTATTAACTTAAATTCTGATACTGTATGTGATAGAAAGGAAAATACCCCAGAAACATCATTAGGTATGAATGACAATATCCTTCATTTTATTCTTCATACAGAAGAAAGTTCTGAAGATCAAATAATTCCGACAGAGACTCCAAATTGTAAGAATCTTAGAGAAATATCTGGTGATGTTCAAGTTCAGAATTCCAGTAATCATGAGAAGAATTTAAAAAAAGATTGTGAGAACAAAGCTGTTGAAAAGTCTAATAATTCAAAGAAAAATATTGAAAGTGATAATGATGTCACTAGTATTGAGAAAGCTAAAAACATAAGCATGGTTTCAGGCAATATAAAGAGCAATGAAAACAAAATGAATTTAAATTCTAACTCTTTAATGGTTAATTCTACCAGTCCAAGACTTAATGCTATGCTTAATGCCAAAATTGCGAATAAAACTGCATCTACTCAAGTTCAGAATGAACAGGCATGTGAAAAATTATTGAATAGTTTAACTGCAATGAGTGAGAAAAATTCTGATGTAAAAAATTATACAGAAGCCAATTTAAATGCTAAATGTCTAGAAGAAAACCCCCAGCCATGTGTTGAAACAGAAAAAATTTCATTGGATTCAGAAACACAAAAAAATGTCCATATAGAAGAAAAATTACTGAACTCTTCTACTGAGAGGCAGAGTTGTTTCTCAGATTTAGAGAGGAGAAATTCTAAGGAAAAAAGAGGTCTATCACCTGGTTCACATCAGCACCATACTCCTAAAACAACGAAAGAACATGAAAATGAGTTAAAAGAAAGAGTTTCAAAGAGTGGTAGTTCTAAAAAACAGTTTGATGGAGCTGATACTCCAAGAAGGAAAGATGTTACACCCATCAGTAAAATTCGAAATGAAAAGAAGAGAGACTCCAGAGCTTTGGAGTCTGATTTTTATGCAATGGAAGATGTTACTCCTCGAAGGAGAGAAGAAAGAAGGGACCATCCTTCAAGTGGGAAAAGGAAATGTACACCCAGTTCAAGAAGGGATCAAGAAGAAGAAAGGGATTCCTCTAATTTAAGGAGAAGGGAATTATCATATAAAACACATTGTGTTACAGAAAGAACCAAAAGACATGTAGCTTTTGATAGAGACAGGCAGAAACATTTGGTGTCATATCGAAGAGTAATGGCTTCCGAAGAAAGAGAAATTTGGTCTTTCCGGGACAGAAGAGACAGAAATCCTCATAAAGAAGATCAGAATTTGAGTCATAAAAGAATCAAAAACTCGTACACCCATTCTGGCAGGACACCCACAAATAAAAATGAGCCACAGCCTGATTTAGATGTGATTGATGAAGAACATTTAGATATTAGTGAAGGAGAAGATAATAATAATCACTTTGAAAAACCTCAAAAGAAATTGAAGTTAGAACTTGATAGGCATCATGTCTCTGTTAGAAATGGTGGTTTTAGTCAGTTAAGAAATTCTACAAGCAAAAATAAAATTTTGACATCCTCTCAGCATATTGTGTCTTCAACTTCTAGTACTTTCAAAGACTTAACTGCAACAAATACATTGTTTTTTGATCTTCTTCCTGATGAGTTAAAACAAGCTTTCCAAGATTATGAACAGAAGCAAATGATAGGCATGAATATGCTGAAGCAGACATTTGTAAATTATTATTTAAATCAACATGAACATTCTAGCAGTCTTTTTGGAACTTCTAAAGATAACCCAAAAATTGCTAATTCCTCATCTTTTCAAAATATTCCTCTTGTAGGAAATGGCCAGGAAATTTTAAACTCTAAGTCTGATGATGATGGTAAATATCAACAAAGTACACCCCATGATCAACAGCACTCAGATGCAGGTTCAGTGGATTTTTCTGTTCATAGAAGCGTTAGTTTTTCTTCTGATAATAGTGAGAATAGGTTTCATCAAAATGATGAACCAAGGACTTGTGTAAGTGCTCAGACAAGCAAATTGCTGAACAATAAGGAAGAAAGCCAAGTAAAAATTACGAAAGCTATAAAAGATAACATAATAAAGTTATATAAATATAACCAAGAAAAGATTCCATTTCTTGTTAAACGAAAGTATGGCCTTTTAAAAAACAGTGTTTCACAAAGCAATGTTTAATTTCAATATGAAACTTTGTGCCTTGAAAATAACTTTGATTTTCACTAAAACCTGAATTATTATATGTGGTTAATATTTTCAATATCCACAATTATATTTACCTATTTAATTGTTTATAAAAATTATTTTTGATATCATATATTGAAACATTAATACTAATCTGCAAAATTTGGGTGGTGTCCAATTTCTTTACATTTGATAATGAGTTTTATGTATTATTTTTTAGATAACACAGAAGAAATCACTCATTTCTTCCCATTACCAAAGGTTTCTTTTATGAATTGCAATTTATAAGTTTTGAACTTACAAATAGGCTTTAAATTTCTTTTCTTTACTCATACATTGCATTATGATATCTCAACAAGGAGATTTCTGAAGAGAAGGATTCATGAACCATTTACTCTTTCCTTATTTTCTAATAAAAATTGCGAAAAAAAGGAGCTCAAAAAATTTTTTCACTGCATTGTTTCGATTAATTAGTGCAACTTTAACCTTTTGGATCCGGGCTGTTTTTATAGAATTTTTCTTTCGACCCAGGTAGTACGACAGTTGAACCACATATATCTTTTCCATTTAAAAGAGAAGGTATAAACTGTTGTACCAGACGTCTGAAATCTTGAAAAAATCCCCGGCTCCAAAGGTTTCGAGTGAAAATCTCTACCCTGTCCTCTAAAAAAAAACTTTTGGTACAGCATGTGTACCGCCCGGTTCCTAAAGGAAAATGAGTTGTGGCTGGCTTTCACAAACCACTTCACACACCCTTGATAATAAAGTATGTAACATGATCACAATTTTTCTCGTGAGTCAAGGCCTGGTTATATCATTTGAGTTTTGTTTTACATTTTTGCTTCGAAAATATGTGTGAAGAAAAGAATTAAAAAAATTCTTTTGCTTAAATATACAATTTTAAGCACTTGGAAATTTGTTAAAAAAATTAAAGGAAATGTGTACTATAGAAAACATAAAAGAATATATGAAATAAACCTTGAGCAATTCAATGTTATTTTGACGCATGGAGTACAGTTATGAATATTTTGTCACCTTATCAAAGGTGGACAAAGAAAGGGAGCGGTTTGTGAGCCATAAAATCAAGTAGTTCGACCAGTAAATGAACATTTTGTAATTTGTCTTTGGGAAAAAAACTTTTCAACTTTAAGACACCACCACCTTATTAAAAATTTAATTTAAAATGCAGTAAAAAATAAATATAGGCTCTTGCCTTTTGAAAATTTCATGTCCATGTGAAACACCCTTTTCTTCAGAATCCTAACTTGTTTAGATATAATAAGACATAGTACAAGTAAACTAATGGATAGAATATTTGCAAAAAATCCTTGGATCATGTGAAATAATGAATTTTATTTCTAAATACAGTGATGCGTAAAAATAGGCTAGACTTAAAGAAGTTTAACCATCACAGATGTAATTTGATAGTTCATTTTCAAAGTTTCAATCAATGCCCTCTGGCTTATAAATCCTTAAATAATAATAATATATGAAAAAAAGAAAACTTTTAATATGTGTACTATAGGTACTTCCATACAGCATTATGCTTGAAAGCCTACCTTCAAAAACATATTATTGGCTTCTTTTTAAAATTAATTTAATAAAATTTTCAAAGAAAAATTATTTATATGGAATGTGATAAATTGTTTTTAAAATTTAATATTTAATTTTGCATTAAAGTGATGAATATTTTGTATTGTCAAGGAATTTTTCCATGAAAATTCAAACCTATAGAATATGAAGTATAAGTTTGATCTAGTTTTATTGAATATTCAAACGACAAGCACAATAAAATATGAAACGAATGTAAATCTTGTACATGTTTTATCACTTGCTTCATTAGCATTTTTATTTTACGGAATTTCGCTCTTGTTCAGGGCCCGACTTGCAAGTTTCCATGCCCAGGGCACAACCAAATTTTCCTGCCCCTTTGAAAGGTTGATTTATTTTATGCAGGGGCGTTTCACTACGGGATCCCCCCCCCCCCACTTTATATATAGATTTAATTTCTTTTTTTAAATATTTTAAAAGCAAAAAAAAAAAAAAAAGAATAATTACAAAGCTGCCAAACAAAAATGCTCATGAAAAACGTTTTACACATTACACAATTCTCTTCAACTATAAGGAGCAAGTTAGGTTGTTTCCAAGACGAAAAATAATTGAGCCTTTTCCCTCACACACTGCATGCGTGCTTAAGGAAATAAACCTAGAAAATATGTATTGTTGATTTAGTTCTGTCGAAATTGAGGGTTTGTGATTATTTTTATTTTTTAGTTATTTTTGCTTCTCCTTTAAACTGAGGGTACTCAGGAATCATAGAAAAGCTTTAAAAAATAAAGCATCTTTACTCCCTCCCAGCACGAAAAGGAAGGGGAAGATATTAAAGAACAATGAATAAAGAATAAAGTCACTGATGGGAAATTTTTTGAAAAAAGAATTTATATTATGATTTATGGAAAAATTCCTGCCCTTAAAAATTTCCTGCCCAGGGCACGGGCCCTGGATGCCCGTGCGATAATTAGGCCCTGCTCTTGTTCTATATTTTAAGTTTCGGTGGTCATTTTTCAAAAAAAATATTTTTCTTAAGTACTAAGCTATTTTTTGTATCATATGGAACCTTTCAACAATTAAGAGCCATTATTTTGAAAATCGAACAAAAAAGGGAAATTTTGGCAGTGACCATTTTTGATTTTCCTCATTTTTTTATATGTCAAAGTAGGTCATGAGAAATGAACATTCTGAAGTTTGTAGCCCCCCAAAAAATCGCTCTGTAAAAAATCCCAAAGTTTGATGTTATGCTGCGCTTTTTTGGTAAAATGGCTGAAAGACGCATTTCAGTGCGCTGTAGTTTTTTACAGAAACGCAACCCCATGGTTATGTTTACATTTATTGATTGTACAATGTATAGTTATGAGGACCCCATAGTTATTTGGGTTGGGGTGTGTTGCTTTCTTTAGTTAAGGGGCCGCAAAGTATGGTTTTTAGACCGTTTTCGCTCGACTTTGACCTGCATTATTTCCCTCCTAACAGCAACCGCCCGAATTTTTTTTAACATATACTGAAAATTTATACTATGAAGAGAATATGTGGTACGAAAATTGTTTGATATCTCATTGCTTTGAAGAGAAAAAGACTTGGATATTTTTCAAAATTTGCGGTTTTTTGATCGCATTTAACTCAAAACAGCAACTCTAGGGAAAAAAAAGCTTTTATAGATTATGGAACCTACAGATATGTGTAGAATAACGTAAAAAAGAAATTTGCGTGGGGTCTCGTCTCGTTTTCAAGAAAATAATTTTTTTTGTAGCTCATTTTAATGCTTTTTTCTCATAGTAAAATGTGTTTATCAAGTAGGTCAGCTCTGCTGAAACTCGTAAGTATATAGTAATGATATATTTAAATTTGTATAGGGAAAGAGAAAAAACTAAAAACACTCAGTTTTGTCTAAATTTTTTATAATTTTTAGTTTTTTAATTGCAATCTACTTATATTAAAAACTGAGTATCTTTCTAACTATCTTTCTAACTATCTTTCTTTCTAACTATCTTTCTATGTCACGCTTCTTTCTCCTGAACGCCAATGAACTGAAAGTCGAACCAGGTACCGATAGATAGGTAATTTTTCAAGCTTCATTAGTTTCAATCTATATAATTATACGATTTTAATTAGCGAAGATATCAATTAATAAGTAGTCAAGTTTAAAGCGATTAAGCCTAATAAATGATTAAATATGAAATCCATTCTTGCATTGCAAAACGTGGTTGCCATGCCATGAAACAATAATAAAAATGAAAATGAGAATTTTGAATGAAGGCTTAACTAAATCAAACACGAAACTCATAAGCGGGCGACTTACATAGTATTTTTATCGCTAGCTACTTGTAATATTTTGAAACATTCATTTGTTGAAGAGCCATCTACTTATATTAAAAACTGAGTATCAATGTCTGCTTTTTCTCCTTTGAGCGAGCTGAACCAAGGGCGGATCCAGCTTCTGGTTAAGGAGGGGGTCATTTTCGGAAAGGGGGGGTCAAAGTGCAATTTTTGTGCAAAAATGGGGTGGTTTGGCAGTTTTTTCGTAAAATAAGTCCCAAAAATGCAATTTTTTGCTATATTTGGTCGGTTAAGGGGGGGGGGGGGTCATGATCCCCATGACCCCACTCTGGATCCGCGCCTGAGCTGAACTTACTGAAACTTTCCTCACCATCTTGAAGGCGCGAAGCATCTCAATAATTCGAATGATTTTTTTTATACAGGAAAAAAGTAAAGGCGTGAAGCGCCTGTTAGCGAGCCGCCTTGGCGGGGAGTAGTTTCTTGACATTTTCCTCACTACTTTCAGGGCACGAAGTGCCCGTGCAACGCCGGGCCACGTTCGTGGTACGTCTTGAAATCGAATGAACATTAAATTATATCAAATAAAACTTCAGAATGAGGTAAAAGTTAGAGAGGGGGGACGTTATGCATCAACATGCCGCAGGAAGCTAATCTAGCTGCCCTGGCAGCTAGTTAACTCATAAAACGTGAAATCCTGAGACTGTTATTGAATGCATATTACTAGCTTTGAAATATTGCAAATGTAAATTCGGTAAGGTATCTTCAGATGTATTCCAGTGGGAAGTCACGGTGACCTCCCGAAAAATTTCATGATAAAAAAATTTTTGCTGACGATTCGGCAAATTTGGAAACAGCATTGCAATATTAAGATTTTTTAATGATTCCTTTCTCTCACGTGTGCTTGACCGTATTTTGTAAAAAATTAAGTTCCAGTGCCCATGAGTATCTTATACTTCTCAAGAAGATGTTCTTAATTTGCCAAAGGAATTTCCTAATTTTTTCGAATGATAAAATACGATCAAGCCCACACGTAAAAAATACAAATAGAAAATTTCAATGTTGCAGTATTGTTTCTAAAGTTGCTGAATTTTTAGAATTTTTTTTTCGAATATGAAATTTTGCTGGAGGTCACTGTGACCTCCTTTGATTTCCTATTGGAGAGCCTCTAAAAATACCTCACAGTATTTACTTTTTCGAATATTTCCAGTCATTGCCCCCAGCTAGTAATATGTAAATTCAGTAATTCCTCAGTAACGATTTATCGTTTTTTGATGTAATTGCAATAGGAAGCTAAAAGTCTAATAAAATATAAAAAAACTTTTTAAATTTAAAGACTATTTCTGTCCGCTCATTCGCACTAAAAAGTATGAAATAAACTAAGTATTCGATATAGTGATTATAGTGCTCAGAAATTCCAGCTCATCTTGATATATTTATATTTACGTTAATGCTAAATCAGCCAATAAAGTTTAAATGAAAAATTTGATTTAAGAAATAGGCGGTATACTGTTTATTACGAATAGCTTTTACTATACCGCCTATTTCTTAAATCAAATTTTTCATTTAAACTTTATTGGCTGCTTTAGCATTAACGTAAATATAAATATATCAAGATGAGCTGGAATTTCTGAACACTATAATCACTATATCGAATACTTAGTTTATTTCATACTTTTTAGTGCGAATGAGCGGACAGAAATAGTCTTTAAATTTAAAAAGTTTTTTTATATTTTATTTCTAAGTTTTTTCGTTTTAAAAATTATTTAGAATTGCGTGAAGACAAACGCCGTTAAGCATAATTCACCAAGAAAATTACAAACGCCGTTAAAAATGCTATTCACGAACACTTTATTTTTTATTCATGAGAATATTTCGTTTCCAATTTTCTTAATTTATCAACTTACTTTGAGTTAAACGCCATCAAGCGTAATGTTCAATTTGAAGAACTACCTATGCATTTTCTACAGCCCTTAGCCTTTTTTAAAAAGTCACTTAAGCAAATTTTTGAACTTGACGAATAATGTTGATTGTTTGCTAATCTCATTCGTTTAATACATTCTTTTGCTTTAATATTGCAAGGTTTATCTCCAACAATTTCAGTCGGATAGCTCACGTGAAGATTAAATGCCCACAATCCGCAAATATATCTTTGTTTTGGTTAGCCTTGTGATTAATGTGTTAAATTTAAAACCAAACGTCAGTTTTATTATTACTATTATTTCATTGTTTCTGGAGACAAAAAGCTGAAGTGAGCGGAAGTGCGTTAAAGTTCTCGCGACTGGATTTAACTCTGCAACCGGAAGCAAAATGTGAAAACCATGACAAAAGTAAGTACAGAAAAAGTCTTTAATAATAATAATAATAATAATAATAATAATTAATAAAAATTCAGACACATTTAAGTGCTGTGATTCTTTTTCACGATTACTATACACTCAAAAATTACTATATACACACATACGTAAATTATTATCATGTAGTTTAAGTTTTAGCAGATCTGACCTATATACTGGACGCATTTTACTACGGGAAAACGTATTAATATCTGCTACATTTTTTTTCTATAAAAATAAAAAAGGAGACCTCTGGCAGCTTTATTTTGTACGTCGTCTTACACATATGCAGGTATCATATAATATAAAAAAATAATCATAACAGGTAAAAAATAAATAAATAGAAAAGTTCAATGTTGTAGTCTTGTTTCCAACTTTGCCAAATAATCAGCAAAATTTTTCGATCATGAAATTTTTCGGGAGGTCACTGTAACCTCCCACTAGAATACATCTGAAGATACCTCACCGAATTTACTTTTTCCAATATTTCAAAGCTAGTAATAGGCACATTCAATAATAGTCTCAGTATTTCACGTTTTTTTGAGTTAATTGCAATTAAAAAACTAAAAATTATAAAAAAATTTAGACAAAATTAAGTGTTTTTAGTCTTTTTCTCGTTCCCTATACAAATTTAAATATATCATAACTATATACTTAGAGTTTCAGCAGATCTGACCTACTTGATGGACACATTTTACTATGAGAAAAAAGAATTAAAATGACCTACAAAAAAAAACTATTTTCTTGAAAACGAGACGAGACCCCACGCAACTTTCTTTTTTACGTTATTCTACACATCTGTAGGTTCCATAATCCATAAAAGCTTTTTTTTTTCCAAGAGTTGCTGTTTTGAGTTAAATGCGATCAAAAAACCGCAAATTTTGAAAATTTGAAAAATGTTAAGTTTTTTTCTCTTCAAAGCAATGAGATATCAAACAATTTTTGTACCACATATTCTCTTCATAGTATAAATTTTCAGTATATGTTAAAAAAAATTCGGGGGGTTGCTTTTAGGGGGGAAATAACGCAGTTCAAAGTCGAGCGAAAATGGTCTAAAAACCATACTTTGCGGCCCCTTAACTAAAGAAATCAACACACCACAACCTAAATAACTATGGGGTCCTCATAACTACACATTGTACAATCAATAAATGTAAACATAACCATGGGGTGGCGTTTCTGTAAAAAAACTACACTGCACTGAAATGCGTCTTTCAGCCGTTTTACCAAAAAAGCGCTGCATAACATCAAACTTTGGGAATTTTTACCGAGCGAACAAAATTTTTTGGGGGGCTACAAACTTCAGAATATCTGTTTCTCATGACCTACTTTGACATATAAAAAAATGAGAAAAAGCAAAAATGGTCACTGCCACACCTTGTCTGAATTTCAAAATAATGGCTCTTAAATAGTCAACATGTGTAGGAGGATTTAACTCTTCAAGCTTCTCTACATCTGAAATTATATAATACTGAATATAGTACTAGGGGACCGAATCCGTTCGGTTAAAAAAAAAGAGGTTTGTAAACTCGTGTTTTTTTCTAAAATGCGAAGTACTTATTTAGATAAACTTGAAAAGCATTTTTAAGCCTTTGGTTGCAATTATGCTTTTAAAACAGCCGTAATTTGTTTTAAAAAACACAACCTTATTTAATCCATGCTCACCGTAAAATTACACCCAATTTCATTTCATTTGGCGCCTAAAGCGCGGGAGGGGTTGATGAGAAGGGATGCAGAGTCCATGTTCTCCAGTACGCATTTGGTTCCAGTTGGTCTTGACTTTCACTTGACTTCACACTCCAAGGTTCCCCCCGTACATACCACAACTCGTAGTTTAACCGGGATGGGGCCTTGAAGAGCGCTCTGTTCATTTTTGAACCAGGCCCAAGGGCCGAGCAAACTCTTGGCCCAGCATCCCCCAGAGGTATCGTTTCACTTGGAAGATTTTATGACCACGAACATTTTTAACGTCCCCCAGCCACCATTAATGAAGACGCTGGATCTTTGATCGGCTGGGCTTCCTCTACATGATCGGACCGGGACCCTCTGGTTACGAGTCCGACGACTTACCGATCGGACTACCGCGGCCCACACCCAATTCCAACTTTATTTTGATCGATCTCTTTTAAATTTCAAAAACAATAAAATTCTAGCGTGTTGCCAAAACTCGTTTGCTAATAAACACCATAAAAATTTTAAATTTACGCTGATGTGATTAAATATAAAATCCATTGTTATAATAAAACGTGATTGCTATGAAACAGTAACAATAAGAGTAATCATAAAGAAAATGGCGAAAGAAAGCTCGTCAAACTTCTAATGAAGGCACGTAAAACGGGTTTTTTTGTGAAAACTTGCGTTTTTACAGAAAAAAAGCCGATGTAGATGAACTCAAAAACCAAAACTTTATCTTAATACAAATTTTTATCAAAATCGTTAGAGCCGTTTCCGAGATCCGAAATATATATATACAAGAATTGCTCGTCTAAAGATATTAGATAGATGTAATTTTGTTTTGAAACTTAATATTTTAAGAAAATTGAGTTTCGTATTTATTGATTTTTTACCTGAAATATCTTACTAAACACTCTTGAGGAGGAAAAAAAGTGTGTGAAAACTAACTGTAACACTTTTATACTCAATTTTTAAATCGTACTTGAAAAGTAAAATAATCCGATTTTTTATATCGTGTAAGTTACCATAAAATTGAATAAATGTCGCTGGACAATCACCACTGCTTTTATCCCATGGCTTTTGAATAAATGAAACAGTCTGTTTAATACACTATCTAGTGAAGCCTTGCTTTAACATTTCAAAAAACAATAACAATTTAACGTTGCCAAATACCATAAAATTTAAACTCGCGCTGATGTGACTGACTATGAAATCCATTGTTATATTAAAACGTGGTTGCTATGAAACAGTAACAATTGATAATAATCATAAAGAACATGGCGATAAAGAAAGCGTCTCAAACTTACTTAATGAAAGCACAAAAAACGGGGTTTTCTGTGAAAACTGGCGTTTTTACAGAAAAAACGCCGACGTAGATGATCTCCGAAACCAAAACTCCATCTAAATACCAAGTTTTATCGAAATCGTTAGAGCCGTTTTCGAGATCCGAAATATATATCTAATCTAATATCTTTAAACGAGCAATTCTTGTACATATATTTATTTATTTATTTATTTATTTATATTTCGGCTCTCGAAAACGGCTCTAACGATTTCGATAAAACTTGGTATTTAGGTGGAGTTTGGGTTTCTGAGTTCATCTACGTCGGCTTTTTTTCTGTAAAAACGCGAGTTTTCACAAATAACCCCGTTTTTTTTTTTGTGCCTTCATTGAAAGTTTGAGAAGCTTTTATTTCGCCATTTTATTTGTGATTACTTTCATTGTTACGTTTCCGTGACGACCACGTTTTGTTATAACCAAGGCTTCACTAGATAGCGTTTTATACAGGCTGTTTCATTTGATCAAAATCCTTGGGATAAAAACGGATAGATGTCGCCGAATTTTGTGGTAACTAACATTATATACAAATCAGATAATAAAAGACAAAATTAAAATTTAATTTGTTTGCGACAATTTTACAATTTGGCATTCAATTCTATTTTATTATATTTTAACGTCATTTAATAGCTTGTTCGATTTGATGGTTTATTCTGCATTTTAACGGCTTGTTTTAATTAGTTAGCGAATTATTTTTCATTTTAATTGATTCTAATTATAATTAAACTATGAAACGACACTGGCACCGCAGAGCGATAAATGGCGATTTTGGAACGATAGTTCCATCAAAACTTTTGATGAGTTTAGATTGTCAAATTAATTTATTTGGCGAGTTTTTTAGCAAGAATTCTCACATTATTTCGCAGCTTTTTTTTCAGTTGGCCCATTATTTTACTTTCAAGTATTAAACGTATGTGTGAAATTAGAAACAAAAAAGGGAAGATTTCGGTGATTGGAAGTCTGGTTATCTTTCCCTATTGGCGTTAAATCTTTGTGGCCAATTTATGAGCGAGGGAAATACTTCCTTCGCAAACATAAACTAAAGAGCAACAAAATAAAGTAATTATCGCCAAAAATTTGGCAACCACACCAGATTCCCAATTATCGAAATATTATCAATGTGTGAAATTTAACATAAAAAGAACATTACCTTTTAATGTTGTGTAAATGAAAACAAAATTTTACAGTTGGTCGTCGTTAAATTGTAGTTTTGTTTATTTTTTTCGTACTTGCTCTTTAGTACCAAGCGATTATATATGCTCATTTCGTTGTTACTAAAGAAATTAATATGTTTTGTTGTCAATGTCTTTCCGTTGAACACCATCGCTTCATTACTATGCATTTCATTCTGGGGCATCAAAATGAAATGTCTCTACGAATAGCTTCGCCATTTTTCGCTCTGATGTGTCGACGCTATCAAAATGAACATCTGAGCTTTTGCGCAGCAATTAAGATCGTGTGAGCAAAAATAATGAAACAAAATAGAAAATGGAGCAATATTATTTCATTGCTGCATTTTTTATTTATCGGCTGCGAATTTAAACGTATATTTTATTAATGCAGAGATGTCAAAATTGAACGCCATTGCTATATGTTGCTAATTCGAAGTAAGTAAACAGATGAATGAATGTCGAATGACTGAATCATGAGTTGCGACCAACTTTACCTGAAAAGGGAATTTATTTCCCCTAAAAAGCAGTACTAATAAGGCCTTCGGCATCAATTCACTCTGTACTCCACTTCAGTTAACTATATCAATATTTTTTAACCCTTAAAGATAGGATAAACATCACTTTCTACAGCAGAAACAACATGCTAATAAATGTAAACAAACATTTGGGTGGTCCTCATTCAGCGCTCTCTAGCAACGCCTCCTAAATACTAAATGCCTATAACATTTGCTTCGCTACCGTAGAGATGTGTTCAACATTAAACGCCACCTTGCGGCAATCCGATGATGTCGTTGTTATTTTTCGATTGGTTAATTTTTAAATTTAAAATAAGAAATGAACCAATCGTTAATTTTTTGAAGAACTCCGGTAGATGGCAGTGTATCGTGAACCAAGGGAATTTTTCAGCTATTGGCGATGGATCTAAACAATATTCGAGTTAAATTTTTTGATTGGTTGATTTTTAAATTTAAATTTAGAAATGAACCAATCGTTAATTTCTCTTTCTCGAAGAACTCTGGTAGATGGCAGTGTATCGTGAACCAAGAATGAAATCTTGCTCTGTGCTAAAAACCGGGAAGTTTCAGGCATTTAGTATTTAGGAGGCGTTGTCTCTAGCTGGCAAATCTTTACCATTGATGTTTTGACATAAGACATGTGCATAATTAATGATTATTTTGCAATAATCATCTTCATGCACATGTTATAAAAGCATTTAATTACAAAGACATAAAAGATAATTTTTAATAACCATCTTTATGCATTAAAGTAAAAAAAACCTCTGCCAGATAGGATACTAAGTAGTTGAAAATTAAAAGTGTAAACCTTAGTATAACTTAAATAGTATAAACATAAGTTGCAATTTAACAATAAATAAAATGTCCATCAATCTTCCATATCATCAAAAGGGATATCCTCATCAAATAAAATGTCCGGATTCAAGAGCGTTTTCTCCTTCAGCAACAAGCTTTCCCTCAGGCAAAGAAATTGCTGATAATTTGACAACACCTTTTCTCGACATTGTATTAAATCAAAATCCTGAAATAAAACAAAAAAGTTTTTGTGAAATTCAACTTAATAAATTTGTATCTGAAACTGACTAACTGCTTGAAAGTCAATAAAATGTGATATTTTGCGACATATTAAACACATATAGGTAGCATGAAAACATGATACATTCTACAAATCCGGGGCTGCTGCCGCCGCCACTAGCAAAATTAACTGCACAAAACAAATTAGATAAGTGTTGGTAAAAATTAAATCAATATTTAATAGGTTTTGGCTTGAACAATGAGAGTGGCATAATGGCAAGGCAGCAAGCTCTGTATTCAACAGAATATGACATTTGATTAAACACTTTTGATTATCCGTAGACTAGAATGGCATGGTAACTGCAGACAAATGAATACCATGGACAATCAGACAAAAAGTTTAAAAAATGATGCTGGTGTATAAACACTAGATCAAACATTAAAATTGTAGATAAAAACAAAAAATTGAGTGCAAAAAAAAAAAAAAAAACTGCATGAGCTAAACATAGACAAAAACACTCATGCATAAAAAAAAATAAATAATCACTTATATTAGTACATGCCTTGAAACTTTATAAAAAAGTTTGTTACTCATTTTATTTAAAATATATTAATTAGTGATTGTAACTTTTTCAATAATATCTTTCACGAAGCAAAATATTCTTCTGTTCCTCAAAATAATTAGTTTGCCAAAACGAACATGAGCTGTTTCATGGCCGACTCAAAGATGTGCGCAAGCTGGGCTAAGTCAAAATGGGTGCATTCAGTAAATCCTCACTAATAAAGAAAATAATAGTGTGAAACATCTGTAGATACTTGGAAGTTTACAGTATAGAATATGGTAAAATAATCATACATATAAAATTAGTGTTAATTAAGAGGTAAAATCAAAAAAGACAAAAATAGAAGAGTTTAAGAGACGAATGCAATCAAATTTCTAAAAAATATAGAAACTTGCCAGTACATTTTTAGTACTAAAAATTTCAGTACTCAGTGTAAGACATCATTAAAAAATCTTTCCGGTTTGCAGAAAACACTCGTTCGCATTAATTTTAACAGTAAACAACTAACCACATTTTTCTTTTTGTGGAAAAAATAGGTGATCTCATGGACTACTGGTTACTTGGCGGAACAAGGCGAATGAGCATAGAACATGTGCGATACAGTAAACATGAACAAAAGATTATAGCATGCATATCGCATTTTTTGTTTCGACTTATATTGAATCACAACAGTAAAATTTATGGCTATTAAATAAAAGGAATAATCTCGTGCCAGCAGACTAAAGAGCAAGGTCAAACCAAGTAACGGACAGGATATTAGTTCAATGAATGTAAACATTTGAAGGGTCAGGGGGAAAAACCACGGTAGTCACATTTGATTCATTTTGAGAAAAACGAAATTTAAACTTTACGAACTCATAAACTTCCCCAGTATACTTGTTCTAAAATGACAATAATACATGGACTACAGTGTTTTTTCACGAATATTGCATATACTAAACGAAATTACACTTATTTTTCTAACAGGTAGTAGCATCAGTTTAAATTCAACAAAAAGTGGACTACCGTGGTTTTTCCCCCTGACCCTTCATTTATCAATTCTCAAAATGTAGATACAATCGAACCTGTTTATCTCGAACCTGCTTATCTCGAAAACCTCTCTATATTGAAGTTTTTCAATTTCCCTGCTTTTACAGAATAAATTTAATGTTTTTTCTCATGTTTATCTCGAATTACTTTTCCCGAAAACCTCCTTATCTCGAATTTCGACCACTCTCATTCTTGAATTTCATCTCCAGCCACCTTTATCAATGGTATAACTTGAAGACAAAAATCATCTTCTGCACAATCATTCAAAGACGATATTCGTACTTAAGTACGTTACCTTAAAGGTATGCATCAACTTGCTACCGATAGAGTCATCACAATTAGTAAAACGTGGACTCACAAAACATGTCGTATAGTAAAATATTCAACACTATCAATGCAAAACAAGCTATTATGTATTTGACTTTGTTCCAATTGCTTATTTTTGTAAATTTTATCACAACCTTTGTATCTCGAAACCTCCGTATCTCGAATTTTTCCTCTATCCCTTGAAATTCGAGATAGACAGGTTTGACACATAAGATTTCCGAAAAACGGTTTATTTTGTGACTTTAACTTATAGAATATGAATGTAAATGCTTTTAATTGGAGCAAAATGCGTATGAAATTTGTTTAACGTGAAAAACAATAGCAACACAACGTGGAACAGCGATGTTAAAACAAATATTTGATACGCACATTGCATATATGATGCGCTCACGAACTATAAAACACAACAATTTACATCACAACTAACTTTTAACATGCATATTAAAATAAAAAATAGCTGAATTAACACTTCAAATGAGGTAACATTAGAAAATATCGGTTCTTCGAACATCAACTAAGATTTATGTTTTCTGAAAAACCGGGGGAAAAACACATAAAAATCATGGCATACGGTTATTTTGATGACTCTTACTCATTTTAGATGGAAATAGTTTCAGTAATTCAACCAGTTTTTATGAAATGAATATCACGTATAATCATAATAATACTACGTGCAGCAATGGTGGCTCAGGAAATCAGCATGCGAAAACATAAACAAACTTTAATTAATTCTCAAAAAATAAATACGTTTCGAAATCAGCAACAAACTAGGTGCATTTTGTACTTCAACTTACCTGGATTTCGAAGAAGTGCTTTTCCAAGCTAAGAAATAAGATTAAGCGCATCAAATTAGACAAAATCTAGACCTCACTCGAATCTCCGTAGAAATAACATGGGGAAAAAATGAGAGGACGATGTTAGTGAACCACTTACCCGGAAGTGACGTATTTACTTTTCTCGTCCATTGGATTTCATATTTAATCACATCAGCGCAAGTTCAAATTATGGTATTTGGCAACGTTAAATTGTTATTGTTTTTGAAATGTTAAAGCAAGGTTTCACTAGATAACAAGCTGTTTCATTTATTCAAAAGCCATGGGATAAAAGCAGTGGTAATTGTCCACCGACATCTATTGAATTTTATGGTAACTTACAGTATATAAAAATCAGATTACTTTACTTTTCAAGTGCGATTTCAAAATTGAGTATAAAGTGTTATAGGGCCGAATTCAAGTGAAACACCATTGCAATCGCTTCGAGGCGATTGCAAATTGCAATCGCTACTGGAAGTCGAATTACATTAGAATCGCATCTCATAGCGATTGTAACGTATCCAAATTTGGGAATTTGCGATTGCATTGGTGAGTTGCGATCAGTGGCGGCTCGTGCCTTAATTTAGTGGGTGGGCCCGCAATTATATTCCACAGTAATGTTTACGCAAATAAAATGAAGGAAACAACAGTTAGTAAACCAATGCTGAGCTGCGTAAAATAATATTTTATTCAATTAATACAAATTTCCGACAACACTGCAAAATTTATATAATTTGATTTAATGCATGGGTTTTATATTTTAAACGCTACACAAGCCTTAACCAATTAATATAATTGTGATACTTAATTATAACAATGATATGTCGCACAAATGACCGGTTTTCTACACATCACTAATGTTAAGCAAGCTAATTTTCATAATTATGCCATTTTAAGACAAATGAAAATATTCATCACACCTACAAAAGAGGTTTCGTACCTCC